>JANHFO010002170.1:228755-239209 GCA_032468095.1 Pareas carinatus
ATTCCCTTCCCCATATCCCATATTTTGTAAATATTGTTTTTTAAAGTTCAGTGTTAAATTTTTATGTTTTCTGTTCACCGCCCTGAGTCCTTCGGGAGAAGGGCGGTATACAAATCCAAATAAATAAATAAATAAATAAAATATGGATGGTGATGACTGTTATTCAATATATTCATTCATTTATTAGATTTATATATTGCCTGCTCCCGAAGGACTACAGATCTTTGTGTTTTTGTAATAGCAGAACAAATTGCAGCAAAGCAATCAGAGTGATGCAACAGTAACAGCTGGAGTATTCCATATATTTAGATAACTAAAGAAGGCATGCAGTCTCTTGGAAGATTCTGTTGCATAAGATTAAAATTCTGACCTATAACTTGAGTCAGTTACACTTTTTTAGACATTCATCCGTCTTTATCATTGTTGCAATACTAGTCAGATAACAAGAAGGAATGCTTGAACAATGAAATTGTATAAAATATACAGTGATGTATGGATGACCTCATCATAAGATTTAAGTGCTCTTCCCTGCCTATTGGACTCCTGCTGCAATTGATGGAATACCATTTCTGCTTATAGTTACTATTATTGGCTAAGTTCACACTTCAGCCTTAGATATAAACTTCAGCTTACAAACCATAGTATCTTACAAGCACAAGCACAAGCAAAAATCAAGTAAACCATGTTATGGTTTAGTTTGCTGTATGAGCCAGGCTAGTTTGTTGAAAAGATTTTCTTTATTTTTCAAATGTTGAGGCCAAATGCTTGCTGATTAGTTAGTCTAAATATCAAACGCTCATTGGTTTCTCTCTTCCTCTTCCTCTTAAGATATGTCAGCTTGGACAGAAGAAGAATGTAGAAACTTTGAACATGCACTTCTGATATATGGGAAGGATTTTCATGTTATACAAAAAAATAAGGTGAGTAGGCATAGAAATAATTTATAAATGATAATGTTAATACTTGAGTACTTGAATAGACTGTAAAACAATATAAACAGCATATTTTTGTCAACCAGTTACTTGGTTTTTTTAATTAAAAAGGTATTAGACATGTTTGGGAAATATATAAACGGAGGGGAAAAGGACAAAAGGGGATAAAAGGGTAGGATACAAATGAGTAAACAAGGGATTTACAAATTTATAGAGTTTATAATTTTCAAGTGTACCATTAATTGGTCATTTGCATCTGAATTGTCCATCTAGTAAATGAGTGTGCCTCTGTTCAGACTATCTTTAACTAGTCATGAGCATGTTTTACTATTCCATATAAACATTAAATTATCACTTGAGGCTTTTTGAAAATAATATTATGATGCAGAACTAACTAACAAAATTAAAGTATAACTATGTTACAAATATTGCATCATTTCAAATATAGTCATTTTAAAAAGACCTTAAAAATTATTGATATAAATAGATCAACTCCAAAAATATTGATTATATTGAAATTGTCCTTTGCTCTAGTTTGATCAGGGGTCCCCAACGTCTGGGCCATGAACTGGTCCGGACCGCAGCCTGTTGAGAAACAGGCCGTACAAGCAGAGAGAGAGCAAAGCTTTATCTGTGTACGTGTGACATCTAGGATGCGTATGAACAACAACACACATCTGGGTCTGTGGAAAAATTGGCTTCCACAAAACTGGTCCCTAGTGCCAGAAAGGTTGGGAACCGCTGGGTTAGATCCCTTTCTTATCAACTGTGACTCATGAATGTTCTGGGCTTTGCAAGAGCAGTGCATCCGTTAGATTTGTCTATGTAAATTCCTAATGGATCCAAAGGGTTTGCAGAAGTCTTTGGGGATTTTCAAGATAATTTGTCTGTTCAGTCTTGCATTTGATCAGTATGGAATACAGAGGCATCCGAAGTGCTGGATGAGAATCCTCTTGTTAGAGTCTCTGAACCCAAGACATTATCTGGTTTTCTGAGAAAAAAAGAAAATAAGCGAATGAAAAGATCTCTAGAGCAACAACAGTGTAAACCCAGAAACAATACCACCAAGCCCACATGATGGTGACAGTAGCAAGGGGAGCGTCAGTTTTTTTCTGTGATTTTTACAGCTACAGACTCCAACTTGGTGGTCCAGAGTAAATATCAGCGACCCTTTGAGGAAAGATAGGCAAATGCCTTCAGGCATATTGGAGGAGGGGTTCTTTGTGTGTGACTATGGTCACTTATATCCATTCTGGGTAGATCATCAGTTGGGCAGATTCCACTGTGCTAAGTGAGGTCATGTCCTCTGTTATAATGTGAGATTCTTTGGGAAATGAACCCAAGAAAGTGGATGGAGTTTTCTATAGTATAAATTCTTCTGATTTCTTTGGCTGGTTAGGCAAAACATGACCAACTAAATATGGAGATAATCCGTG
Organism: Pareas carinatus; assembly: GCA_032468095.1. Taxonomy (NCBI): domain Eukaryota; kingdom Metazoa; phylum Chordata; class Lepidosauria; order Squamata; family Pareidae; genus Pareas; species Pareas carinatus. The sequence continues at coordinate 231,124 of JANHFO010002170.1, forward strand.
TCTCGGAAAGAAGGCATAGTGCTCCCATCTTTATGTGCCCTTTTTTTGAAGATGTCTTTCTTGGATCCATCATTGTTTGTTAAATTTTGTTTTCTAAAAATCTTTTTAGAGAGAGTTGTTAAAAAAGTTAGGGCAAATGAAACATAGAGCTTCTTAGAGGTAATGGAGTATCTGGATCTTTCCCCGTCAGTATTAAGTTTGATCTTGGAACAAAACTGGCATTGGTTGCTCTGGTAGTTATCTTTGTCACGGAAGACTGTGGCCCTGTTGATCCAGTTAGATTCTGGTAACATTCAACTATTGACTATTGTATTCCTCTGGACTGCCTCCAAAGGTTGGGAATGTAGACTACTACCCTGGGGTCATTTCATTCCTACCTAAATGAGCAGTTCCAGGTCACGGTGAGACAGAACTTGAGTCCCTGTAGTACTAATGTGAAGTTCCTTGGAGTTGGATGCCCTCTCCCATGTTATCTATCTAAAAACACCAACCCAAGAAAGGGTTAGACCAATTCATGGTAATCATGAAGATCAGTGGCATTAATCTTGATAGTAGTGGGAGCACCTGGGAAGGCTATCTGCTGGGAGACTACTTTCCTTGGCACCAGTATGTTCAGGGCAGTGCATCAGGAATATACTTAAAATACCAAGCTATAAATAGCCACCCTGGGCTGAACTTAAGATGCTGTCTTGGTCTGAACCACCCAGTACCTGTCCAGTTTAGTCATTAAGAAACAGGTAAAGGTTAATATATTATTAATTATAAAAGTCAGTATACTGTATAACATCATATAAAGAAGAAAAGAAAGGAATACATTGTTAATAGCTGCTTGCGGTCCAAATATTGAATAAAACTATCTGATCTAAATTCCAGAACTCTGAGATTTAACCAAATCTATAAAGATATCCAATGAACCATATTTTAAATCTATGAGGTTTTATTAAGAAAAGTATTTTTAAGAATACTTTTAAGAATAATTATTTTAAAATTTAGATTCCCTTCCCCTCTGATTAGCATTGCTTTTATAAGATTTAAGTGCTTTGGGCAAATTTCCAATTATCTGTCAAGCTTTTTTAAACATAGATTTTATCTGTAATTTGTTTCCTGTAAAACCGTGTATTCTATGTGCACACTACCAAACCACTCTAGGAAGTTCTTAAACCCTATAGTCAGGGACAGCTATAGCTTTATTCAATTAAATGAGATTATAATTGTTCTGATTTTGCCACTTAAGATGTTATGAGTAGATTAAATTTATGAATACCTGAATAAAATTTAATCCATATTTAGAAGAGAGTACTTTCTACTGTTAACCATTAAAATATCCAGTTGAGGAAGAAGATAAAAATGGTATTAGAACACGCTGTAACAAATATAAAAGTACTTGCACAGAAAACCTCCACTTTAAATTACAGGTAGTTCTCAATTTATGATCACAATTGAGACCAGAATCTCAATTCTTGAGCAAAGCAGTCGTTAAGTGATAGACCATATGACTGGTCTGTCCAACAACTGCAACTCCTGTTGTACTATCCTTTTGTTCCAACATTGTTTTTTAATTTTTAACAGCTGCTGAACAAATGGTTATAGGTTGAGGACTACCTGTAATAAATTCATTCTCTGCTTCTATGCTAACAGCTGATATATTTGCAGAGGTTTCATACTGTTAAACTAGAACCAAGTTAGCAATTCATAGTCTTCCGAGTAGTGACAATTTGCCAAGTATTTTATTATTTGTATTCCTTCCCAATAAGAGTTTGCCACAAGTATTAAGGCTAATTGTTTCTCTCTCTAGGTGAGAACCAGGACAGTTGCTGAATGTGTAGCATTTTATTACATGTGGAAGAAATCTGAACGATACGATTACTTTGCTCAACAAACAAGATTTGGAAAAAAGAGGTACAACCACCATCCTGGAGTCACGTAAGTTGAAAGACCTTGGAAGAATATTTGTGCTTAATAGCTCTTCTAGAATTTCCCACAATTAATAGTTCATCATTATACTTTCCACAGGGAGTTTGTTAAATAACCTCTCTATGATCGTTTTCTTGCAGGGACTATATGGATCGGTTGGTAGATGAAGCAGAAGCTTTAGGTGGTGCAGTTTCTTCAGCCATAATGTCAAATAACAGACCAGAGCCCATTCCTGATCAACAATTAAGCATCCTGAATTCGATCACTGCCAATGATTTGACAGGTAAATTAAAAGGTAAATTAGAGGAGATTTGCATGATTATAGAGGAGGGAAATTGTTACATCTTGTATAACATCTTTTACTATCTTCTAGCACTGACGAACAGCGTAGCTACAGTCTGCCATTCTACAGATGTGAACTCAGATGATGCCTTCCCACCTCTGGACAGTTTGCCACGAACAGCAGTTAATCATGTGCCTGTCGTAACAGAAGATTTGCTTAACTTGCCTAGTAACGGTGAAAGTGATTGTTTTAATTTATTTGAGACTGGATTTTATCATTCTGAATTAAACACCATGAACATGTGCGGTGAAGAATCCGAAAGGCCTGCCAAAAGATTGAAAATGGGAATTGCAGTCCCAGAATCTTTTATGAATGACGTTTCAGTGAACAACTTGGCTGTTGATTTTGAGAACCATACACATCATATTACCAGTGCCAAAATGGCAGTCTCGGTAGCTGACTTCAGTAGCCTATCTGCAAATGAGACAAATGGCTTTATCAGTGCCCATGCGTTACACCAGCACACTGCCCTCCATTCAGAATGAATTCAAGCAGCAAATTAAAGACAGTGAACACTGTTGGCAGTTTGTAGTAAACTTGATGAATATCAGATTTGCTTAGTCTTTCACTGGAAGTTTGAACTATATGACATCAGTGATGTCTTTATGTACAGAACTATATCTTGATTTATCAAGAATAATTTCACTTTTTTCCAATCCATAAATGTGGAAACGTCATATAATATCTAGCAGAGTCCGGGACTAAGAACTATGTGGTGCAGCTTTAAGCTCTGCTTCCTTTCTTTTTAAACCCGTAGAGAGACTGCTGTCTCAAAACCAGCACAGAAGTTCTGAACTTAATAGAGTGGGGTTTTGTTCTAGGTTGCTTCTGCCCTAATGGATGCAGTGGAATAATGTTTGTTTACAGGTACCAGTTCTGATCCTTGCTTAATGTAGCATTTAAAAAAAATCAAAAGCAGGGAAACATTTCTTTAATTTAAACTGCACAACTACACAAGGATATTTTTTAATGGAAGCTTTTATCATCTGATAGTAAACCAGAGCACTTCAGTTTACAAAACAACAGATTCATCTTGGTGGATACTAGCACAAAGGACAGTAAGAGCAAAGTCTGAGGACCAGTTTAGATGCTCTTATAAAATCACAGGCCATGGCTTCCTTACACAAAAATAGTTATACTGTCCAAAGGTTTTGTGTACTTTAATGTATTGGCTGAAAAAATGTGTGTTGTTGGAGCTTGGGTGGAGTATATCTACACTTCAGAGGAATAAAATCTGAAAACATCAAGTATTATCTAACACCGCTTAAAGCCACTGAGAATGGTACAGTTTGCTCACTCCACTAATGAATTACATCTTGGGGGTTTGTCTTTCTTTCAGAACATGGCAGTTCAAAATAGCACGAGAAATTCTAGATTAATATGTATGTATTAAGATGGTGATGATGCAATAGATCTTTGAATCATTTTCAGCCATTAGTGTAGTTTTCTTTTCTTCCTGGATTTATTCAGGCTTAAGTATATATTAATATTTCAGAGAGAAATCTTTGACAAGATTGTTCGGTGTTGAAGGATTTGTGAAATTCACTAAAATTTTGATTATCAATTATAAAACTTGCCAGTTTTACATTGACAATTATATATATATTTAATTTTGTTAAAACTGATTTTAAGGTATTTTTTTCAGTGTTGATAGTAAGTTGCTTCATGGTGATATATCTAAAAAAAGACACCTTAGCTAAAAATTCAAGGGGAGTGTACGTTTCTACAGACTGTATTAGCATCTTGAGTTTGAGTACCAGCAGGGTGCTGGATATTCACTATGAAATTAACAAAAGTTTTGAGTTTCTCAAATAGCACATTTTAACCATTCTAGGAGTTTAATTATCACACATATGTATTAATGGTGATCTGTTGTAAAGTATACATCTGAACCCTGTCCGTCTAATACAGTACACAGTCAATAATGGGTAGCCTTGGCCCTGGGTCATATTCTGACACTTTCAGTCAAATTGTCAGCTTCCTGTTGCTGTAATTTGTGCTGAATGCTGTATATTGGGGGGGAAGTTCCTGATTGAATCAACACATCTTATTTAATTTTGTAAAATACCGGCCATATTTTTCTCCTTTTTTATAAATTCATGTTTATGGATTTTTACAGTGGCTGGTGTGTATAAAATTCCTCACACAAAATGTATGAAAGCTTATACCAGTTGCACTTAAATGAACACATCCATTCTCATCAGCTGATGCAGTACTATGTTCAGTTTATCTATGCATTGCTGGGGTCTTAATGAAGACCGAGACAGTCTAGTTTCTCGTCTAAAGTTTTGATTGTCAGCAAGTTAAATGGACACTTTAGTTATTTAATAAAGACTTTTGACCAAAATTCTAAAAATGGTATGAGAGAACAATGAATTCCGGCTAGTTTTAATAGATTTTTAATTGTTGATCTTATTTAGCCAATTGGCTAGCTAGCTGGTAATGTTTACTTTTAATTCCTTGTTAAAATGAGGCAATAATTTGCAAGATTATGTAAATATGTACATTCTGCATATCTTTTTAGATATCTATTTCAATATTTTCTGACTACTTCTGTGTATAGTAACATTTGTGCATGCTTGATGTGACATTCATAAATTTGTACCACTATGACTTTATTCATGTAAAATAGCTATTTATTGATTTTTTTCTTTTAAAAGCTGGACTTAAAACCATTTCTGTTTTAAGCATTTTACTGGAGAAATTGTTACTGTTTATTAAAAGAATTGTGTTTGAATCAGAATGAAGCTGGCTAAATTATAGCCATGTGAAAACTACATTGCATTGATTCATTATAGGTAAAGCACAATTCTTCTAACAAACTGTGATGACTTCTTTGTTCATTGCTGAGTATATTCTCTGTTCTCCCCTGTTCTCCATCCATTTGTATGAACCAAAAATCCATGGTGGGCATCTGCAGTTTGTGGAGATATCACTTACAGGAACTCCAAAAGAATATTTGATTCACTTGGATGTGCTACTGGTGCTGCAATAGAGCAATACTTCAACTTTTGTTAGCCATTTCATCCTCTCATTGATAGCTTTTTAAGTGTTTATTTTTCTTCTTTATATGGACAGATCAATCTTACTTGCAGACTGCATTATATTCTCTGAAGTATTGAACTCTGTACTGTTCGATTTTGTGCAGTTTTTCTTTGTAAACCAATAATCAGATCCACGTTAAGTTCACATCCAGTAGTGCATTAGTGATACTATTTAATTGAAACAAACTCTTTGAATGTAAATCAGTGGATAGCCTAACCACTAGAAGACTGCCCAGTGTTACAAGCACAGTGTCTATAAATGGGAAACTAAATGTGCAAAGAATCATGATGACGATTTCCCATGGAGGTGGAGTAGTCTAGTTATTGCTTCAGGACAGTCGAGGACTGCAGTCCACCTCTAAGGAATCAGTCATGTCCATCATTATTAGGTTCTAATTGCTTCACCCTGTGCATAAATTAGTGACAATCGCAACCAGTTTTAATATCTTATGCTTAAGAGGAAGTTGCTGCTGTCGCATTGGTTTTAATATTTGTACATAAACACTGTTTTTTTAAACATTATTTTGTATTTGTTGTACTTTAATACCTGGTGTACAGTTCCAGAAATAAATGTCTGGAAACCTTTTTTTTCTCCTATGAAAGTTTTCCTGCTTCTGCAACATTATAAAAAGGATGTAATCACATACCTCAATCCCAACAACATGATAAAACCCTGCTTTATGCTATTTTATATATATATATATATATATATATATATGATAGTTAAAGAAACAGAACAAATGTATTGAGTATTGTATATTATATTATCAGCTAAGATGTAGGTTTATTAACTTTAATAGGAATAATATCAAGAAAAATGTAATAAGATTACAGTCTAAACATATTGAAGTGACTTAATGAATATATGCACTAGCAATTTATTTTTGAGCTATGGATTTGCAAAATCACAATCTTTATCATGATGCATTTGCAATGCAATTTGGTAAATGTGCAATAGGTAGTAAACTATTATCATCAAAAACATTCTACAAAAAATATATCTAGATATGTCAACAGCTATCCACTATTAATTCCTTACAAGGAAGATATTAATGTAGTACAGCGGTGTTACAATCACACTTGAAAAAAGTCCTCAGAAATTACCTAAATTCCATAGCTTTAAAAATAGTTTTAAAATGAACACAAACAATATCTACTTTTGCCAGGTTTGTTTCAATTTCTTTTTAATAGATTTAAGGTATCAAAATCAATCCCAAAATTCATTTATTTTAAAGCAAAGTCTTTATCTACTCATCTAAACCTTTTCTGTAAAGAATTCCAAGAACGATGGATGAGAATTAAGAATTCAACCAGAATTTCTTTCTGCAGATATAAGTCTAGAGCAGAGGTGAGGAATGATGGCTCCTTTATAATTTGTGGGCTTCAACGAGCCAGCATGATGGGTTGAGGGTTCCTGTTTTCAAAGATTTGTGGGTGCAGCCTACACATGGATTTGTTATTTGTCTTTCTGAGTGTCAAACATAATTTTTCATGAAAAGGTAGTAATCTGACATGAATGTTGCCATATATGTTACATATCAGGTCTATAAAATGTGTAACAACTATAGTATAAGCACTTCTTTGTTTTATATATTTTTAAGTCAACTAAATGGACAATATTCTTTTAACAAATAGTAAAAGGAATGATAAAGCCATTCGAAATCCAAAATATGAATGTATTAAAGGACAACAGAGGGACAATGAACAACTTGGAGCCTCTATGCTGAACTTGGGTGCACTGGAGAATTCTTTATTTCAACTCTTGTGCTGGTGGTGTTTGTGTAGCAAGCATTTCTGAAATACATTATGTCCCATACTAAGCCACAAAGTTTAAAATTCAACCAAAGCTTCCAGATAGGCTATCTCTATTTTTTTAAAAAATAACAAGGTTAACTTAGTAAATATATAGTTGAAGACTCAATAAAACCTTTGTTCCAAAATGTAACTTCAATCATTCTTTGTTAAAGGATACCTACCACATTTGGTTTAAATACTATAAAAGTCCATAGTTGATCGTCAAGAAATAACTGTGTAATAGTTTGAAAAAAGTTCTTCTCCCGGGCCAATGTTTCGAAGAGCTACCAAAACCACACATCTCAAGGGCCTGTAGATTGAATATTGCAGGAAAAGAAAATCAGTCTCAATTGTGTAGTGATATTTTTAACAAAGCAAGCCATTTCCCCACTGTTACAATCCTATCCAATTTCAAATATTTGAGAATGCTTAACTATTTAAATTATTCCAGAAATATTCAAAAATATAAACATCTCACCTTTCTATTTCATGGCTGTAGTTTATGTTTGGAAGGTACTGTTTAAATTCTATAGGAAAACATTTAGGTATGTTCACTTCCTGATAGCAAACGTTTGCTTCTTTTTCTGATGGAAAAAGAGAAATATCTTAAACAAGAAGAGATGGCTGTACATTAATATATTTCCGAATTTATTCAAGTAAATTTGCTATAGCCCTTTGCTATCTAAGCCCTTCTGTCGGAGATAAGCAGGCTGACCCTGAGGGAGGGGTCAAGCGTGCCCCAAAGAGGTCAAAAGTCCAGCCCACCTTGAATTCCATTGACTCTTATCTACAATTAATTTGCTTTGAACATTTGTAGTTCAGATTCTTGTATGAATCTTTAGTGTACAATAAACCTATATAACTATTTGAGCTGCCCGGACTCCTGATTTTCTGTGCTTGACACCTTCAATGAACATGGCCGTAACCAATGTGATCTAGTGGTTAAGGCACCAAGCTAGAAACCAGGAGACTGACTTCTAGTCCCCATCTC
>JANHFO010002170.1:244856-257645 GCA_032468095.1 Pareas carinatus
TTTGTGAGGAGGAGGAGGGGGATCTGGGACAGATGTGGATGCCGGGCAACATCAGTCCTGCGCCGTTTGGCGGCTTACTTCGGAGCGGGATCCTGGGCTTCGCGTTAAGGGCTGCTCCGGTCCGGATGGGCAGTGGAGCTTCCCAGAGTTTGGGTCGGAGTGAACAGGAGCGATTGGAGCAGCAGCCAGGAGGGAGCGGCTCGCACCAAAATTGATGGGTTGAAAATCCTGGTTTTCCGAAAGCGATTTGAACTAATAAGGAGAACCATTTTATAGTTCCCCCTTTCTGGCGAATAGGAGAATGAAGACCCGCTAACTTTTTTTCTCTCTCTCCTTTTTTTTGGGGGCGGGGGCCGGCGGCGGAGCGGATACCATGAAACTTTCCGCCCCTTGAAATTCTATCAGCTTTTTACTGCAATCATTTAATCAACCATTTTATGATTTATTTAAAACGTTTATATAAGCCGCCAGCTTTCGACCTTTGCAACTTCAAGAAAGTTTTAACAATTTAGAAGCGTTTCAGAGATACTGCCTCCGATTGTTTTTCATTTGATTCATCTTCTGATTCTGTTATTGTTTTGTGTGTGTTGCAGTATTTTTAACAGAGATTTTATTGTTGAGATCCTAACCTGCAGCTGTCAACTGAAAGTAAAAATTGAATGAATAGCGTCATAAATAAATAATAAAGGGATAGTTCCCCCCTTCTGTTTTAGCAGAAAAGCAAGCAAAGAAACAGGGAAAGGTGGAAAGAAAGAGAACCAGTGGCAAGGTGGATGAACCAGCATTGGAAAACCTGAAAGGCCAGGTTAGGGGCAGATGAAGAAAAATCTACTTAGTTGTTAAGAGTTGTCACTGACTTGAAGGCACATAACCAGTCAATGCCTACTGAATTGATCTCATACAATGCTGCCTTCCACCTTTTCAATTACTCAGAATGACAATGATTGCCGGCAGAGGTATGTTTTGTGGAGCTCTTAATTCAATAGGGAAAATGCTTGGCAAATTATGTCATACAGTATGAGTCAGAAATCTGTACTCTGCTTTCCTCCTGCATTTTAAAAAAAAGGCTTTAGAGCCAGAAGTCACATCATCTGGAGGGATGTTGAAGAGTGTTGTAGGCACACCCTACTTGGCTTCCCAGACCCTTGAGTAGAGCAATTAGTTGGTAGTTGCACAGCAGACTCTGCCTTCTGCATTTGTTAACTTCAGCTGTTCCCCCCCCCCTCCCTGATACTTTGGACTGTGTTGTATCCAAAGGATCTCACTTGATAGGTACCTTGTGTGCAGGAAGAGGTTGCTTGTCCTCAGTAGGATTCAAGCAGCCTTTGGAAAAGAGAAAGGTGAGAGAAAGGTGACAGGTCACAAAGGAGCTCCTTTTGCTGAAGAATCACACACAACAGCAATGTTTCAACTCTTGCCCACTCCTTCAAGAAACCAGGAGCCAAGGAGACATTCCTCTTCAACACTGCTGTACTTTCCTGGCCCCTTGGTCACCCTCCAATCAGCTGGAGCTGATAGTCCACCCAGTCTTATCATCCCACTAAGTAGCCAAACAGAATAAGCAACACCCCCCCTCCATTTGTCTTCAGGGGTTTTATGTACAAGTAGCCCTTGACTCACAACTGTTTGTTTAACAATGGTTCAAAGCTATGAAAGTCTTGGAAAAAGTGCTTTATGACCTGTACTCACACAACTGTTGCACCGCCCATATGATCACAATCTGCACTTGGCACCTGGCTTATGTTTACAACCGGTGAGAGCATTGTATAGTTACATGACCATGATTTGCATTTTTAAAACTGGTTTCTGACAAAGCAGAAAGCTGGGCTTGCTTAATGACTACATGATTTGCTTAAAAACCACAGCGATTCATTTTATAGATACCGGAAAAATAATTGTAAAATCGGATTCAGTCACATTTGACTTACAACTGCACTGACTTACAACCAAAGTTTCAGTCCAAAATGTGGTTGTAACCCAAGAACTGTTTTCAAATTCAAGGGCACACAATAAAGAGCTCTGGTCAGTTTCCAGTTATAAACCACCAAACAATAAAAATAGATAAAATCATACATTCGTTGGCCCCTCAGCTGCTCATTGGCCAGTAGTGACAGCCAGCTGGATGTGAGCCCAGGGCGCATCCAATAAGCCCCACCTCGCCTGCATTGCACTTACCTCACCTTGGCTTGCCCCATGGCAGAGGCACTAGCAACAGCAGCAGCAGCCTCGTCCAGGAGTCCCACTGCCCTCTTCTCTCCTCCAGCTTGGGAAACCAGTGTGCCGAAAGGGGAAGCCACTTCACGGCCCGCTTGGTGAAGCAGTCACCTCCGGGTGTTGCCTGTGAGCCTCGTCCCCCTGCCACTCTCCCACACCCACCATAACTAACCTGGCAAAGCAGCAACCTCAAGGAAAAGTTAAGCATGGCTGGGTGCCCCCTTGGGAAGCTGGGGCTGGGTTGGGGAATCTCGGTGCCCCAAAAGCTGCAGGGCGGGGCACTTGCCCTCCACTGCCCAGGGTTCTGCTGCCCTCTGGGGATCTGCCATGTGGCCTGATGAATGAGGCTTTGGCGCTCGCCCTGCCTTGGGTCTTGCTTTCTTCTGCTGGAGACGTCTGGATTCCTCCTTCCAGCCTTGCCTGCCCCCACCCCCATGGTTGCCCCTTTTTGGATCTTTTCCTCCCACATCTTCCTCTGAATTTGTTCTCTTTCTTGAAAAAGTATGTCTTCTTTCAGAAACCAGAAGTTAAGGAATGCTCTTTAGAGATTGACAAAATCGGGTTTGTACAGGGAGTCCTCAACTGACGACAGTTGAGCTCAAAATTTCTGTTGTTGAATGAGAAATTTGTTAAGCGAATTTTGTTCCATTTTATGACTTTCTTGCAACAGTTGTTAAGTGAATCACTGCAGCTGCTAAGTTGGTAACATGGTTGTTAAGAGAATCCGGCTTCCCCATTGACTTTGCTTGTCAGAAGGTCATCACATAATCCCGGGACACTGCTGCCGTGATAAATATAAGTCGGTTGACAAGCACCTCAATTTTGATCACATGATCATGGGGGTGCTGCAATGGTCATAAGTGTGAAAATGGTCAGAAGTCACTTTTTTCAGTGTCGTAACTTTGGTCACTAAATGAACTGTTGTAAGTTGTACATAGTCTTACATGCAGCTAGCCCTTTATGGGCAGCCATAATGCTGATACAGCCCTCAATGAAATTAAGTTTAACACTCCTATCTTAACTAATTCGCTGCCATCCATGTGAGAAAGCAAATGTTGCAAATTAGCTTTTTCATTCTTAATTCAAGAGATGCCCCCATGAATTTCCCCTCTCCTCAATGCTTGGAGATTCTGCTGTAGACATAGGACGTCAGGGCTTTGGACTTCAAGGCGATATTAACATAACCGAAATGGAAAACGGTAAACAGGGCCTATCCTGGTTAGAATGTGTGCAGGTCGAGAGGGAAAGAACACTTCAATACAATCTTATAGGGCAGCTAATTTGTCCAGAAGCTACAGCCATAGGTGGAATCCACAGTTCCATCAAATGTACACTCAAAACTGAATTTATCTTACAATTTCCTTCCAAATTGCCAGGATTAGCCAGCAGCAAAGTCAGAATTTTCTGCGGTTACTTCTATAAAAAGCAAATTTTGATCCAAAATAGATATGGAACAAAAATGACCATGGCAGTCTCAAAGAATAAAATGGAAATTGCAAGAATTATGAAAAACTAAAGCAAGTTCACCGTTCCCATTAAAAATATAACTTTATAAACTTGCAAGCTTCTATTGCTGCAACCCCAACAAAATCAATAGTTTTTAATTCATGGGTGTCACATTCATTGATGGATTTGGGAATCATGGCACTGAAATTTTTAAGAACCCTAACCCTTACCCTTACCCTAGCAGGAATATGTACATAAAGCAGTTATAGATTTCTTGGCTTTACCTAATTCCAAATACAAAATGTTTCTAAAACCAAGAAACAAAAACAATGACATCCTTACTTGCAGGCACTTTTCAGATGACATAATAGGTGACAAGATTTTGTTTGCTTAAAGGAAAATACATGTAAACAGGAAGTAATAAAGTCAAGTTCATTGCCAGTAAAAGAGGACAAGTTTTGTCCAAAATCTTTTATTTACTATAAAGACAAAAACCACCAAAATAGGTACAAATTATACTATAAAATTGGTTCAAAGGGGTAAAAACTTTTAATTAAAATATCTTGATATATTTAAAATAACAAAGAATATAATGAAGCCAAATTTTCTTAACCCAGAGATCTTTAAATTTTACTTGCACAGTAAGGTGCTAAGAAGATAGCCCTTAAGCCCTGGAACTCTTAGGAATCAGTCACATAGCAAATATAATTTCAATGTGAAAGTGAACTTTGGTAGAAGAAAATCTAGGATACCTGAGGTAGTAGAAACTGGAATAAACAGCAGTAGACGTTATTTACAACTTAGGTACCAAATAACATTAAGAGCACAAAAATAATTACATAATACAATTTTCAGTCCAGCTTTGATCCAAAGAAAATAAGATTACATCACATCTGCAATTAAAAACACAATTACCAGCAAGCGGAGGAAAATGCAAACGAACTCAAAGAATGCTTTTAGACACCCAGATGTGGTCCAAGTTTGATATGTGAGAACATGGTGATCTACAAGGATAATACTGATTAGCTGAGGTTTGTCAGTTTATATAATTGACATTTAAGTCCAAAGTGGTATTTATCTGACAAGCGATCTTCCAGTACATGAATTGGCAAGAGTGCATCCTTTAAAGCTCGCACAGAATAGACTTAAAAACAATATGATTGGAATAATGACAAATTCTATTCTAAACTGTCAAGAAACAAGTCAAATACAAACAAAGCTACAAAACTTCACATTGAGATTTTTTTTTAACTCTTCAAAGTCTCCCAATAATAAGAAAAAAAGGAATGTAACATTTCAAGAAGAAATACACATCCACCTTTAATGACATTTCTCTTGATTAAGAGCAATTTCATTAACATATTTACACATGGTCATTGTGTAAACCTCCATTAACTTTGTTTCCAATTTTAAAAAATTGTACATTGCCTAAACTGTACAGTATTATAGCTTATCAAGTTTGTCCTGAGCCTTTGATCATAACCAATTTCTGATCAATATTTCAACTGGCTTCTGAAGAGTTAAAATTGGAACAGTTATTTTAACAAAAGTTGATTAAACACAATCAAAACTTTACTTCAAAAAACTTGCCAAAAAATAAAAGAAGAGCTGCCATTTTCCTTCAATATCCCATTCATCAGAATTTAAAAACCTGCCATTGAAATCATCAATGACTCATTTGTTAAAAAAATTGTCCTGCATCCTTGGTGCAAAAATATTTCTTGGAGGCTATTTAATTTCATTCTGTAAAAATTTAAAAACAAGTTTTTAAGTGGCTCTTTTCCATTTTAAAAATAGTTCCCAATAACATAATTATCAACCATTATTTATTTATTTTTCACACTTCTGCCCTGCCACCATACAAATTATAAATGATGGGGCTGTGTAAGGATCAAGTGACCTGCTTCAAGACAACACAGTCAGCTTGTGAGACAAATTGACTCTTTTGTTCTGTATTACTGCGATGTTACGCTCACCGATTCAGTCCCAATTTTGGAACCTCTCCATTTGTTATTAACGGAAGACACATAAACATGTAACTGTGTCTTGTCATGTTTTTTTTTAATCAAAATGGGATGTTATTTTCAGGAAAGATTGTCAATGTTGGGATAAAGTCACAGTTCATAGAAACTGCTTCTGGGGATATCAAGTAGTACTCTTTACAAGTGCCCATGATATATTTCTCCTTATCTGAATGGGTTCACGCCAAATCAGAGCACAGCCCTAGTAAACAGATGACAAATGGCATAAGGAAAATAGCAGGGAAAACAGCAAACATAATGCAATGCGAAGAGTACGGCTGAATTTAAAGCTTCAGCTGACTAGAATAGAAGTTGGGTATCAGAAGGCAGTATGACACAATACTCCTTTCTACCACAATTTTACCATGAGCTGTGATATTAAAAAGGGCTTCAAAACAGAACGTTAACTTGGTCCTTGGCTATGAAGTTCTGCTATTCAAAAAAACTTGTGCACGCCTACCCCAATAACACATTTTGTTTAAAAACACTGACTTCAGGGCAGCATTTTATTGCAGGTTCCAAACAAATTTTAACTCTATAGTCTTTTTACAGTAAGCTGTCCAGCAATATTTAGCTTGAACGTAACTCTAACTATTTGGGTTTCTTTTAAAAACATTTTCCCTGAATGTGAAGAAAAGATAAAATGAAACTACAGAATGGTAACTTCCAAAGGACCGTCACAAGACTAATAGTAAGTCAACCACAACTGCCATGCTTAGTGATTCTAAAGCAGGCAAAGGTGATTTTAAAACTATCCAAAATTTCTTTTTCTACATAAAGAACAAGCTTGACAATAATGCAGACACAAACTTTCTTTAAAATGGATTGTTGAAATTTGCATGTTCTGAAAGGGAATGGTGATGCATTTTTAAATGGCTGTTTAGCCACTCAACTCCTAATATCACTGAAAAAAATGCTTTAAAATAAAGTTTTTAAAAAAATCACTTTTCCCATTAAATAATCATGCAGATCTAAAAGAGGAATTGCTTCTCTGTTCATGAGCAGACAGATCTTTGAGAAAGGCACAGTTTACATATTTCTGCACAATTTGTGAAATGTTACATACTGAACTTGTGTCAAGATCTCGATTTGTCAGTCACATATGTATAGGTCCTCTACTGACCTCAAGTCCTCAAAACATAATTAAGGCCAGCAGAGCAATTAATACACATTGTTATGCAAACCTGCAAAGGAAGACCAGCACTTTATATTTTCAGTAGCATCAGATTCAGTGTACCCCCAGTTTTCTACAACTACCACATAGTGCGAAAGACAGGGTGTTTTAACAACTCCCTTGCTGGGGGTCTGTCCTGAGGTTGGAGCTCCAAACATCGAAGTGCCACATCCCTTAAGCCTGGAGACAAATGCAATGGGATTGTTGGAGCTGTAGTTGCACTAGCAATCTACAATTAAACAGAAAATAAAAATTACACAAAAAAGTCCAAAACAACAGATGAAAATATATTTTGCAGAGCATCTTAGTATTTGCACTTAAAGTATACATTAAGTTCATTACAGTCAATGCTTGTTATTTGCAGATTCCATATTTATGAATTCACCTACTTGCTAAAATGTATTTGTAACTACAAAATCAATAGTTATGGTCTTTTGCAATCATTTGTGAACATGCAAAACAGAAAAAAATTGAATCACTCTACATACACGTTCCCACTGAGGTTTCAGTGTTCACAACTTCAGTGTCTGCGGCAATTTATAGAACATAGCTACCAAGAATAATGAGAATTGACTGTATATTCAAACTACAAATATATGTCTCTCTGATGGAGGATATATGTATACCCTGCAACAGATTTTCAGATCATTCTGCAATTAATCCCTGAGACACAATAGGCAAGAAGGAAGAAAAATGTATTTGCTGTTTTTTTCTTTTTCTTTTCAACTGCTATTTCTTAAACCACTGGCATTTATTCATACCCCTTTGAAAATAAAATAATAAATTTGGATAGGTTGTATATAATGTGTAAGATAATGCTTTCAAAGTATAAGAGATCCCTAATCATCCCTTTGAAAAGAATATATAATGTCGTTTATGTGCATGATTATCATTTAGCCTAATCCAGCTATCTACTGCAAATTCCTTTCCTCTCAAAATCTAATGACAAATGGACACGGCACTCTCGAGCATGTTCACTGATGTCAGTGGCCTTTGAATGGAAGGAGCTCTCAGTGCATCTCCTCAACTATAGGCTTTATACATTTTCTCTTACGGATCATTTTACCTTAAATATCAAAGCAAGATGATTGGAATGTTTTTCTGCATTCCAGGGGGGCTTAGCACAAGCCATTTCTATAACAGCACAGCCAACACTCCACACATCACAGCTCCTGCCATACTGTTGGCCTCTCAACACCTAAGAGAGGAAAAAAATAAATAAGATTAACTTTGATTCATCCAGAGAGCACCTTAAAAAATAGTGTGCTTTATCATAAGATTAACCTAAAATAACTGTAAAATATCATCATAAAATGTCATGAGAGATTGGTTTATTTCGATATCCATTGAAATATTCTTGTTCCTGAAAACATTACTTTTACAATTAACACTTGCAAATTCCAGATCAGAGTATAAATGTCAACTTTACAGATTTTCTCCATCTTGTGCTATATTTTAGAAATCCATGAAAGTTAAATACTTGTTCATGTGACCCCATTAACTTTCTTTGAAAAGATGAAAATGGAGGACTATTTGTGGTTCCCAAAGTGCATTAATCATTTATGTATTTTTAGCAATTATTTGTTTAAGAGCAGCTGTCTAAAATGAACTCTGCCTGACAGCAAAGAAAGAAAATGCCAGTGCTATTAGGACAGACAAGTCAAGCTATTTTACTTTCTATTTCCAGAACAATGTTTCTTAAAACACAAGTAGCATTGCTCACTTGTAACTAAAGGATAGTTCACATCATCACAAATCAGGCTGGTCCACTAATATTGTAACGGGGAAGATGCTTTTCAAACTAACAATGAAAGAACCTTGTACTTACATACAGGAGAGAAGGCATCAGATAAATGATTGGAAATGTAGATAATTTGGGTCACCATTTCATATCACTATGGTGACAAGCTCATTAACTATTTCAAGTTAAAAAAAACTGAACAAAGGTATTGGGATATGATTATGGTGGGTATTGCCCTACAAATTATGCATAGGTCTTTAGATGATGTCCCAGTCCTTGGGTCAGGGGTGGTGAACTATGGCCCTTTTATGACTTGTGGACTTTAACTCCCAGATTCCTGAGCCAGTCATCGCCTTAGGTGATGGATGGATATTAAATTATTCAAAGACAATCAAACTCTGAATATTGAGAGGGCAAAAATGGGAATTACTTCAATCTGTTTTTTTGAGTTTCCTTGAAACAGGTGGCAAGTTGGCCTCTGTGGGAATCATGGGAATGGATTTGACAAGCCGGAACAATCTTGAACTGAACTCACTCAAAACAGTAGAAATGATAGTCTATTTTAGGAGAAGTCCTTCTATTCTATCACCTCTCACAATACTAGACAACACAGTATCAATAGTAGAAACCTTCAAGTTTCTAGGTTCTATAATATCTCAAGATTTAAAATAGTCAACTAACATCAAAATGTAATCAAAAAAGCACAACAAAAAATGTTCTTCCTGTGCCAACTCAGAAAGCTCAGGCTGCCCAAGGAGCACTTGATAGAGTTCTATAAATGAATCATTGAGTCCGTAATTTGCAACTCTGTCTGGTTTGGCACTGCAACTAAACAAGACACAGACTTCAATAGAGAATTGACTGCAGAAAAAATAATTGCTACAAACCTACCCTCCATTGAAAACCTGTACACTGCACAAGACAGAAAGAGGGCTGAGAAAATAACTACAAACCCTTCACATCCTGGACATAATCTTTTTCAACTTTTCCCCTCCATACATCGCTATAGGGCATTGCAAAGCAAAACAACCAGACACAAGGGCAGTTTTTCGTCCCATGTCATCACTCTGCTAAACAACTAACTTCCACACGTAGGGCTGTATCACTACTATCCTTCTCATCTTTCCTATTACCTATTTTCTTATTTGTATGACAATTAACTTGTTGCTTGTTCCTACAATCTATAGCAGTTGTTTTATTTAGTATCCTAGTATGATTTGTAGATTGCTTATTTAGAGTTCTATGACTGTTTATTATGTTTATTATGTTTATAATGCCTATCCCAAAAATGTACCTTATGACATGATGCATTTACTTTATGACATGAAGAATGTGTTTTATGACATGATGAATATATTTCACGATTATGATCATAATTTATCACTTGTAGCTTATATGTACATTGAGAGGATATGTATCAGGGACAAATTCCTTGTGTGTCCAATCCCACTTGACCAATAAAGAATTGTATTCTATTCGATACAAATAATCAAGAAGGGCTCTTCTCATATTCATATGTCCTCCCAAATTAGTATTTCATGAAATTAAAGAATTTTTTAAAAGTAAAACAAAGTAAAAGTATAAGTATTTTTCAACAGTATTGCATACAATGCTTCTTTAAATTCTACAGTAGTACAGCAACTAAAGGATAAGTTAAAAGTTGTTAATATCTCTTTTCTAAAGATGAAATCTTACCTCTGGTGCCATAAATGCAATAGTCCCCAATAACTGTCCTTGAAATTCTCCAGCACCTGTTCCTTTTGATGCTAATCTAGCTGCAGCTCCAAAATCAGCAATTCTTAGCCTATGACCTGTGCTATCAATTAGCAAGTTGGCACCTGTTGGCATCATTAGAAATGCAATTAAGTGATGAAAGAAATGAAACTATATTTGTGGTAAAAAATGAAAAAATGAACTATTTTTCTTTATTCAATAAAGTAAATTCTGGGATAAATTTAAATATATGCAGCAATCTACATTGTTGAATTATATATTAAAAAGGTAGAATAATAATAATGGTATATACAATAAATTAAAATCAAAGGACAGAATAATAGTCTGGATATTTGAACAACTATAGACTCAAGAGGCTTTTTTATTGCTGTTGTATATGTCTATTAGAGATGTTTCCAAATTTTATTATGATTTGTAAATTAAATAGCAAAAAAGCAACAACTAAAAGCAACAACTAAATATAATATACATTTTGTATTAGTAGTTTATGGCTTTCAGAACATAAACATTAAAACTAAAAACCTAAAGTAGGTATTTAATAGCTCTTTAAATATTAAAAAATATGATGAGAATATTTTTTTCGATTTTGTGGGTGGCAAGTCAGTGCTCTGCCTTTGTTTTTTATATTTACATACTTATCATATAATCATTTATAGCAACTAGGCTTGAAGAAGCATGAGAGAAGTTAGCACTGGGCCTGGCAGAATACAATCCTATTTATTTTGTGCTTTCAGTGCTACATCACAGAATATTTTTGAAGATAATCATAATTCCTCCTGAGAACTACTGGGATATCTTCCATATCATATAAATATTTCAAAAATCAGTGCTTTTCAACACATTTCATTTTAACATAATTCAAGATGAAGAGAAACAAGCACTGAACATTACACACAATGATACCAAGATAGCTAAACACACTGAAGCAAGTTAACATCTATCAACATTTTTTAAAAATGAAACTAGATAGTGATTAATGAACTAAAAATAATTATTCTGATTATATGGCTCATTGATTGGTCAATGTGTAAATGTGTTCAACTATAGTAACATGATCTTACCTTTGACATCTCTGTGAATTATCTGATTTTCATGAAGGTAAGCCAGGCCACGAAGCAATTGTTCTGTATAGTTTGCAACTACGGACTCTTTAAAGGCTCCATATTTACCTAACAAATGAGCAACAGATCCTCCTGAAAAACAGGAGCATATTTTATCCATTTAGGTTGACTATTTGAAAACAGCAATTTGAAAGAGTTGCAAAATTTGATATATGGGCAGGAAAGGAATTCTAATGGCTTTCAATGAATTCTCTTTGGCTTCTTTTTATTTTTATACATGATTCTTTTATCATACAGACAAAAAGAAATGTTAGAATGCACACATACTTTAAATTTTATTAACTATTTTCTTGTTAAGAATGGAGCAATAAGCTTTAGGGTTTTATAATCTTCACAACTCTTGGCACAATTGCTATGAAAGTTTTACTGAACTGCTCTGTCTATTCATAGACAAATTTCCCCAATACTGCTAATAATGAACAGCATCTACACATGTATATGCACACAGAGACAATGTGACAAAGTCTTTGAAATTGCTATATCAAAATATCCTGAAGATGTGGTTGCTTTAATATTAGTGCTCAGTGTTTGTGGGTTAGAATCTGCATATATAATCCTAACCGCACTATTTTTCCCACTGTTCGGCCTGGAGGTTTTAAAGATGTCTATTTCTATTGCAAATTGCTTTCTTCAATAAATAGATGTATCTTTGATGTTTACTGTTCCGCATTGCAACACTCAATGTATAAGATTATAAGCAAGAAAACAAAAGTCTCTTGTTGCAAAATATTAATCTAAGGAATTCTCATAAAAATTTTGAGGTGCCTTAAAACAGTCCAAATCTGTCCATTCAGTAAGATTGAACAGGGTTAGTTTGCTCCTAGTCTCTTCAATCAAGAATGTCACAGCAAGTGGACCTTTTTTCTTGCAGCATCTGTCCTCCTAAATAACATCCCCTTGGAAGAATTACACACCTTCAAATGAGCATTGCTCAATTGGATTGATATAGGTGGCTACAGAAATTGAATAAATTAGAAATAGGCTCTTCCCCCAGGTCTTGAGTTGAGTATCTGTTTTTATTTCTATGGGTAGCAGAACGAGCTTGTTGCTGTTTTCTCCAGATGATACTATATCCCATCTGGATTATGTATTCCATAAATGAACAGAAATCTACATCAGCTATTGAAACTTAATATTTTTCCAGAAGACGAGTTTATCCCTCCTGGAATTAAACTGCTTGTAGCTAAAGCCTGATCACAACTAGTATATGGTATATAGTATATATTTGTTTTTGTAGATTTTCACAGGTAGAGCTATGCAGGTCTAGGTGTGTTCGGGTCTTTTCCCATGTAGGATTGAGAATATCTTGGCGACGTTTCGGCAAGGTCTCACTTGCCA
>JANHFO010002170.1:258140-280961 GCA_032468095.1 Pareas carinatus
AAAATAAGACATCCCCTGAGAATAAGACCTAGCGCATCTTTGGGTGCAAAAATTAATATAAGACAGTGTCTTATTTTTGGGGAAACACGGTATTGTTCACAGCCTTTGGAATTTGGAGGCTTAGAAATGTGAAATATAAATAAAAAAAGATGAAGAGAGACTCAAAAATTTCCTTCAAGAAACTGTTGTCCAAGACAAGGCTGTTCTCCCACTTATAGAAAGAGATGACTTTTTGAGAAATTCCAACCCAAAAGAATTTAAAGCTTTAAGATATTAAATCTATAGCAAGCATAAAAAAATGTGGAGAGGCTGAGACAGACACCCCATACACATTAATAAAAACAGTAGATACAGCAAAATCAGGTCTGCAAGATTCTGTTATTGTAGCCATGCCCAATAAAAGTAATTTTACTCTTCCTGTGGAGTTCAGTCTTGGTCTGGTCTACTCAGTGGAGTTGACAAATTTTAATGAGAAAACCCTAAACTTAACTCTAGAGCCACATAGTTTGTGAATGGGAAGCAATTATTAAGAGAGATGTTTTGGCATACATACCTGCCATCCATTCTATAAAGAGGTTGTAGTTGCTTTTCTCACATGTAGCACCCAGCATTCGAATGATATTAGGGTGATTCAAATGACCCATCATCCTTATCTCTTCTCTCAGGGCTTCCACCACTTCTTCCTGCTCAGATGATGTATTCCTGACATAGGTTACCTGTTTCATAAAACATGTCAGCTTTTGATTCAACAATTCCATAAGCAGGAAAAGCAGCAACTGTCACTGTTGTAAATAGATCAGATTCCATGTTGAACTATTTGAAGGAAAAGATTCAAAGTATGACATCACTAGGTCAGAGTGCAGAATGTACACCCAGGGATTACATGAGGTCCCCAGAGGCTTTCAGAAGTTGTGCCAGATTGTAATTCTACTATGACAGAAAAGGGAATAGACACAGACACACACACACACATACCTGTGTGTGTGAAGAGCAATCATATTAATTGTACTCAATGTTATGTAAATTTACTTTTTAAAAATTATATTTAATTTAATTTAATTTTTCATCTGAATTATTACTTTTGAAAAGGAATTCCTCAAGTTCACAGAAGGAAAAGAATGATCTTTGAATCATAAACTACGCATCATTACCAAAAATAGTCTCAAAATATCCCTATGTATGTTTGTGCCTGTTCTGCACATCTTAGCCTTATTTTTCATATATATCTATTCAGCAAATTGTTGCAAATTATTCAAGAACATCTTTTTACCTGTTTCACGGCCATTAATGTCCCAGTGCCAACATCTTGAGCTTGATAGCAAGAAGAAAAAGCTCCAAGGCCTATCTGTTGACCTTTAAGCCATTCACCGTCTTCCCTATAATGGTGCTTTGCTTTGGTATGCCCAGGCAGGGTTTCTGGGGTCTGTAAATTAAATAAAAGATATGAAAACGTAATCATTTGAAATTTAGGGGCAGGAAATTAATGCATTCTTCAAATAAAGACCTGAAGCCTCTATTTAGAATATGCAAACAGCATGCAAATTTCTCTTATCCCACAAGTTGCCTAAATAAGACTTGCCCCATCCAACAATTTAAAGAAAAAAAACAATTTTCAGGATCTGTTTACAGATTTTCTCACATATATACTTACGCTTTTTATCACCTACCCCATCCCCAAAGGACTAAGGCAGGCATTCAAATCCAAACTATAAACAATAAAAAAACCTCCACGTATATTAATTGTAATACCCTGTTTCCCCAAAAGTAAGACATCCCCCGAAAATAAGACCTACTTACAGTTTTGCCTCTCGCTGAAATATAAGGCATCCCCCCCGAAAATAAGATCTCCCTGATAATAAGGCCTTCCCCGAACATAAAGCCTCTCTGATAATAAGGCCCCTCGAAGCTACTGTAACTGTGGACTTTGGACCATAGCGGCGGGCGCCGCCGCGCGGCTCACTGTTGGCCGCAGCGCAGCCAGAGCAGACAGGAAGTGCGAGGTCTCTTTTAATCAGAGAGCCCGCACCGCCGCCAGGACAAGCTGTCGCCTGCTGCTCGTTCTGCCCTGACGGAGTCTGGCTGACTCACAATTAGACAGTGAGTCGCGCAGGCAGGAGTCGGGCACATTGTGTGTACCGTATTATTCTTCATGGAAAAATAGGGCATCTCCTGAAAATAAGACCTAGCGCATCTTTGGGAGCAAAAATTAATATAAGACCCTGTCTTATTTTCAGTGAAACAGGGTAGCTTCTACCATTCACTGGGGACAAAACCACACTGAAATAATAAAACAGTTCCAAATTGTTTCTTTATAGAATATCTATTGTGTGTACATCTGGGGGAATTGTTCCAAAGAGTGGGGCTACCATGAAGGTTCCCTAATTCACTGTCCCTCCCACCTGGGGGATATTTTCAGAAAGTGTATTCTAGGTGGCCAGGTTCTGATGAAGTGTTGCCTGATACATATTCTAGTACTGTGTTATAAGGTTATAAAGGTGATAACTATACAGTGATTTAAAAAGTGATGTGATTTGTGATTGGTTGGATACATCTATAAAACACTTATGTGCAGATAAATTATAAATAAACAAACTCTGGCAGTCTCTAATGTTCTGTGCCCTAAAGGCTAAAAACATGATCCTTCCTGAGATGCACAGTTATATTTCAGTTAAAATAGACTACAGTAAGTATCTAAGATAAGCAAAATGAGATGATCATCCTAGTTTAAAACTCATGCGTGTCTATCACAAAATAAAACACATTCATTCCAAAAACATCTGGATTCTACTAACTGGTGCAGGGTGCCTTAAAATGTCTAGAGATCATAATAACCAAGAAATTAAAATACTTCTTCACTGCAACATGAACAAAATAGACGTAAGATTCTCGTTCTCCCCCCAAAATAAATCCCAGGTTTAGTGACTGTACTATTTAAGTAACCAAATTAACAGAGAACACATTACATTTGCATTGTTAAGCAGAAGGGATCTGCAACACATTCTGTGCACAGAATATATGTTTGACTTTGGCTTGATGTGAAGCCCTCTACATTTAGAGAATTTTAGTCTATGTTCTGATTTAAATAAGATCTATGTGCTGATTGATCAGAGCTGCAGCCGAGGGGAGAAGATGCTGGGAAGATCGAGGAGTGGGATATGCTGCACTAGGATTGAGGAGTCAAGGCAGGGAAGAGAGATGGAAAGACGTTGGCTAGGAGACATGTTGCCTAGTTCTGAAGCCATGCAGATGACAGGGGAAAGGAGGCAATGCGTGGCTGCCTTGGACTACTTGCTGTACAACCACACCAAAATCCCTCCAAGATTATCTTTTGTGGAACAATTAGAGTTGCTGGGAGTTGGGTGGTATATAAATTGTATGTATTATGGTTGGTCACACAGTCAGCCAAACGTTTAGTCAGAACCTATAAAAAAATAAAGGATCTATTTTAAATGGAAACTAATTTAATAAGAACATTATTATTATTAGGACCTATTGCTGGCTCAGTATCCTAATTTATTTGGAATTGTTACTGTGGGTGTTTTATGAATAAATTGTTACTATGGGTGTGTTAATTGATTACAATAGGATTGTTGCACGTCACTGGGACTGCTGTACATGATTGAGAGCAAAATAATAAATAAATGAATAAATACCATCTATTGTTTATCCATACACCTATGTAAAAAAGCTACATTTCCCACTGTTTTTGCATTTTCTACTGCAGCCTCTCATAGTACTCTTTCAATAATGATTTCCACGAAGCCTTGCACTCACATTGTGACTACTCTATCACTACAAACAGCCCTATATCTAGAGAAAAAGTCAATTTATCTTCAAAATACTATCAGAAATGCATTGTGCAATGATTACAATAAGAAATAGCAAAGCCTGGAATACTCACATCCTGCTGAATAATTATGATATCTTCACCATTTTCAACTTGAAGCTGAGGAACTATTGGGAGAGCATCTTGAGATGCGGACATGGCCATGGCAATAGCTAAAGCTTCCTCTTCTTCAGCTTCCATCTTTTCCTTGCATTTCTGGTTATGATTCACATCGTCTTTATACGTGTTATCATTTTCTGCACGTTCAGGAGACAAGACAGCCACTTCAGACTTGAATGTGACAGTTCCATCACTGGCTGGGGCTTCAAGTAAGTCTTCCATACTAGAACTCAGTTCTGCACTAATATCCAGTTGGCTATGTTTTTCTTCCACTGGAGTGAAAGCAGTCTCTTCACTTGGTATAGCTGTACTAATACTATTATCACACTGTGATATGTCATTTAAATTAAGCGACATGCTAGTTCTGGAGGCTTCCCCCTGTTTATTCACATCACACGGTAGACGTCGAGATGGCTTTGGCCTATGTATATGACTGAATGGCAGAGGCCTGGCCTGGGTAAAAACCGGGGAAAGCTTTTCCAATTCTTTTTGTTCAGCACAGTTTCTTTGAATCTGGAGAGACAGCTTCCGATGCATTTGAGGAGAAGCCGAAGGTATTTTACAGGGAACAAATCCCTGAGATCTGAGTTTAGAAATATCAGTTCCTGCAGGTACAGATGGGGTAGAGGGGGAAGGCAAAATGGGGAATATAGTGTGGGAATGGCAAGGTGAGAGGGAAGAGTTCAAGCATTGACCAGGGGATCTGCTTTTTGTTTGAACGGCAGGCTTTGGTTGCTCCGTTGTTCCTGCCGAAACTGGAAGTCCCAAGGAAATACCAGCCATAGTGTCAGAAAGGTCCTCAGGCGTAGCACTTCGCTTTTTATTATCTAGTCGTTTCCCACTTTTACCTGTTAACTGAATGGTGTTATTTGGAGTAGTATTCCCCGTGGTCTCTGGAGAGTTATCAGGAACTAGAGGCTGTGCAAATTCATGTCTGCAGTCCCCAGAATGCATTTGCTCCATGCCTAACTGAATGGCTTCTGCAATTTCCATTTCATCTGCAATAGTCATCAACCGCCGACGCATTCTTGTATGATGTATTGAGCTTGTCATGCTCAACATTTCTAACA
Source organism: Pareas carinatus (assembly GCA_032468095.1). Taxonomy (NCBI): domain Eukaryota; kingdom Metazoa; phylum Chordata; class Lepidosauria; order Squamata; family Pareidae; genus Pareas; species Pareas carinatus. The sequence continues at coordinate 263,157 of JANHFO010002170.1, forward strand.
GTTTTACAAATACTTGGGGTACTCTTGCAACCATTCTGGCAGCGCTTAAAAATATTCTCCGGGACAATTTTCCCACCATTGAATGGGAGTTGTCAATTGACCGCAGGGCAAAGCTCAGTAGAGACAATAGCTTTTTATACCTAAAAATTAACACAAAGTTGTTAATTTCCACTTATTTTTCTGAAGTATCTTTTTTAAAATATCAGCAATTCAAGAGAAAATTGTTTAAAGACAGATTTTAACATAAGACTTTCTGAACCAGCTAGCAATTTGATACTAAAAAGCAACTTTTCAAAAACATTTTTTTCTAAATTATTACCTGTCAATGATAGCATCAGCTTGTAAAACATCTCCACTAACAATGTGGGGATAAAATTCGCCAGGAAACTCTAACAGCAATCTGTCTATAAGACAAAGACGTCCGAGTAATGTTTGCCAGTTGTTTGATTCAGATTGTGTCCCAAGGATGCAATTTAAGACAAAATCAATTCCCCCAATGCCAATGGACCCTACAAGAAAAGATTAAATAAAAAATTAATGAAATTATATGATGTGAACTGGCAGTTGCCTTCTCTTATAAGCCAGTTTCCTACACATAAAGTTGTTTTACCAAGTTTTGATTCCTATTGTGAATTATTTCTGATTTTCTAAACTCACAGTTTTTTAAAAACTGTAATGAGCAGAATTCTCCTTCTCAAAATAAAAGATATTGGATGTATTTGAATGTATCCATATTGACATTCCTTCTGATGAAAACTTGCCTATAAACTTAACTCATCGCATAACTATTTCAAAGGTACAAATGTCATTAAAAGTATTAATGCTATGATTTGCCACATAGCAAAGAGAGGAAAACATAAATAGCTGTTCTTTCATTGTAGAATTCAATTAATCCAGATATTATCACTCAGCATTTTAATATTGCTATTCTTTCAAATTCTCACAATTTGGACATATACATCCATATCAAATTCCCCAATTATTACACCGCCGAATTGCCAGTGTGCTCGCTGCGGGATGTGGGCCATAGGTTCGCCATCACTGCTCTAGGCTAACTCATACACCTCTAGGAAGTAGTACCTATTGAATGCAAGCATTCCTTAAATCCATCTTGAAGCTTGGATAAGTTCATGAAGTTTTATTGGCAAGATTTTCTGAAGCAGTTTGTTCTAGCCTTCTTTGTAGGGCTGAAAGAAATCGACTAACCAAAGACATCCAGCTGTCTTCATACCTAAGGTGGGACTAGAACTCAATCTCAGTTTCTGGTCCAGTGCCCTTAACTGCTACACTATATTGATAATGTTGCTGAAATAAGAAGAAAATGGAGATTACCAGACTTAAGTATTTCTCGACCAATTGCCAACTCTCCTGCTTGACCTTTACACATCTCCATCAATGTTGAAACTGACAGTTGGCTTGTGCGGCTGTAAAAAGAAGAAAGAAGTCTCTACTAGCTTAATCTTATAAGATAAAAGGATGAATAACTACTAGAGTTGACTGAATACATTATAAGTAATTGTCACTGTTCTCTTAAAAAAGTAATTTATTTCATTAAGATGCATGAGACTACTGAACAATCACATTAGAGAGTGCCAGGATTACAGTCATTGAACAAAGCAGTCAGGTGACATTTCACTTAATGGATTGCTCAACAATGGTGATTCTGTCACAATTGTGATCATACATTGAAGACTACGTAAACTTTTTAATACTGGTTTATTACTATTTATTAGTAATATTTCCTACAGAAAAATTTAATGTAATATATCAGTACCATACTATGTAACAATATCAGGCTAACATATTACTTCTTTCTTGTTTAGAATGATTATTTTCTTTTGTAATAGTTTTCATTTTATTAGCATAAATATGTATTCATAAAAGAACTCCATACAAATCAATCAATGTCCTATTTCCACTTGAATATGTCCCTGTACTATAAAACTAGTACAGACAATTCTGAGGACAGTTATCTAAAATATTTAAATAAGATTAAAGCCTATACCTGTTGGGATCTGCACATTTCACCAATATGGTTTCCACAACTGGCTTTAAAAGTTGTTGCAGTTTTGTCCTCTCTGTTAGGCTATGGCAGGGAGTATATACCAGCATGGCTCTTAATGTTTTCTTTTTTCAAAAAAAGGAAAATAAATTAAAAATAAAAACTACTTTTTAAAACCCTGCATACATAAAGATTAACACAAAATACATCAACCTGCACAAACATTATTTTATAGACAAATTGCCTCTGCCTACAAATTTGTCAATTGTAAAACAATATACCTCTTTGTCATTTCAATTTTTTTCTGAGATTCCAAACAAATATTGACATTATCTGCTAAACTTAAGGGAATAGTTTAAGGCAGAGTTACATGCGTCCACTAGGAAAGGACAAAGCCAATTATCAGCGTTCAGATTTTTTTTAGAGAAATGGATAAACTAAAGATACATTCAAGAATCAAATAACATTTAAAGTAAAAGGGAAGTAGTGACATTTATCTTTCCTATATACCATGCAGCTTAACATTGAAAATCAACTTATTTAAGGAGCTGGTTTCAACAACACTGCAAAGCAAGAGTACTTCAAATTTTGTACTAAGAATTTGGAAATAGAAAGGTTGGTGCCACTGTGAATCTTTGATGACTATAGTAGCAATTCTAATTGTTTCACAGAAAAAGCAAAACAATTAACATGTAAAAATATCCTAGGGCTTCTCAAGTCACTCTACAAATAGAGTATCTAAACACTGGTATGGAAATTATTCAAAATATTACATGACTTTGAACAGCTACAGTATCGGAATCCTGCCATGAAGAGTGACTAATTATTAGGGGGGGTGGGAGAAAACTTTCTGAGGATCAGACAAGTTCTGTTTCTATTCAAGGGGGACAGGGAGGAAATATTCTAAACAAGCTGCTGAAGAAATTGGCTAATAACAAATAAAGATTTTTATTTTCTATTCTGCCTTATAAGAAATCTTTTTTTTTAACCACCTACCCAGTACAACTGATGTCCTACTGCATATTGATTTTTTCTTCTGCCCATAAAAAAGGAAATCTTGTATGTTTAAAATGATTTTCACATTCAAAATAGTTTATTGTTATGGCAAATTTAGCATGATAACCTCAAAACTCTGATGCATGCGCCTTGGATTTCTAGATCGATCTTGCTGTAAAATTATTTAAATGAAAAAAAATATATTATGGAACAAACTCTGGAATTCTGTTGCACTCTCCATAGGCCTATTTCTCATCTGCACCAGAAGGCAGAGCTTAGGCTATCTTATTATCTGAGAGAAACGGGGTGTGATGGCTCAGCTGTTAAGATGCTGAGCTTGTCAGCTGTAAAGTTGATAGCTGGGGTTCAAGACTCGGGTACCATGCAATAGGGTGAGCTTTCATTACTTGCCCCAGCTTCTGCCTACCTAGCAGTTCGAAAGTATGCAAATGCAAGTAGATAAATAGGTACCACTTCAGTGGGAAGGTATAAGCATTCTGTGCCCTTCAGTGTATAGTCATGCTGGTCACATGACAACAGAAATGTCTTTGGACAGCGCTGGCTCCCTCAGCTAAGAAATGAAGATAACTTCGCTCCCTAGAGTCGGACAGAACTGGAAAGGGAACTAAACCTTTTCCTTAATAATCTGAGAGAGCTTACCCTGAGCCTCAAGTAAAATATTCTAGAAGAACCTGACTTGACTGGAAATATATATATTTCAGAGGAGAGAATGGGAAAACGCTTATTTTTAGAGTTTCTAGAGTGTTTTCTCAAAAGGCATCTGGACTGTTTTTTCCCTGACAAAGAAGACGACATTTCACTTTTCATGTAAGAAGCTTCACCTTTTCCAGAACCAATGAAGCTTCTTGGGTAATGACAGTAACAGACAGTTAGTAACAGACAGTTACTTTGAATTGTTTTTAACAATTTGTTTGAAGAGTCTCTGTCTCAAGTACAGAATCCATATCTCAAATAGTGCTGCCCTATTTCTAAATTCTGAATATGATTTTAAAAGGAAGATTAGAAAAGAAGAAAATACTTACTAAAGCAGCAACATACACTTTGTAGACAGGGTCAGCACAAACCATAGAAAGTACACTGCAGCAGGATTCCACAACAACATCTCCTGAGATATTTGCCTGGGATGACCCATTAGCTGCCCCTAGAGTTCCAGAACTTGTGGTGCTTCCACTGCTGCTTCCAGAATTTCCAGTGCTTTCACCATTGGCCAATAATAGAGCACCACTAACATCATGGGAGAGACGTCGAAGGGCCATCTCACGTATATTCCAGTTTCGCGAAAAGAGGCAACCTACCAATTCCATTCCAAATACCTAAAAATCAACATTGCAAGGAGAACCTGATTTTAATTACACATTTACATAAGCATACACATATACGCTTGAAATAAGCAATCAGAATACTTGTGGCATAGGCTACAAAGGGATGTACTGCATATTTTTAAGAATTCTTATTTTTAATATATATTGTATATTGAATATATATGTAGATTAGCAAGATCAGATTAACATTGCACTGAACATTATATGGTAAAAAGAAGAAGCAGTGACTGGCTGAAATAAAATGTACTAGGAAATTTAGTTCATTAAAAATGGTCTGAAGTAGACTAAACAGATTGGAATTGGAATGCAAATATTTTCATTTTCATTCTCCAAGGGTGGGCATAATTAATGGGGCTACTGCAGTTGTCTACCATTCAAAACTATGTTTGGACTCCAGGCTGCCAGAACTAGACAAATAATTGGATGCTACTAAGCAATTTCAAATATTTTATAATAACTCAAAATCTGGTCACAGTAGCACATCAGCCAAATTAGAACAGCTGAAGGTCTCCAAAGTTCTTAACAATAGTTCACTATGGTTTCAGGGATAATTAGACATGACTAATAATAAAACAGAAAAATAAAATGAGAAGGCAAGAACCAAACAAATAAGCAAATCAAATAAATTTAGGTCGAAGAAATTTAAAATCGGCAACTAAAAGCAAACAATGTAAGATGTAAAATATTATTAACTCTTGGCAATATAAGATAGAAGGCATTAGTGCAACAGCTAGCACATCTAAATGAAGGACAATCAGACAGAGCCTCAGTAGAGGCCTGAGAAGAAATTACTTATGACTGGTCACTTAAGAACCATTCACGTTTATGACAATCATGGAATGGGCGCTTTACAATGCAGCTATTACAAGTGGCTGCCCTGCCCCATGGTCATGTGACCGCATGCCGAGTTTTAGCAACTGGTTACCTTTTCACGGTCACAACATTCCATGGTCACATGACTGCAATTTGTGACTTTTTTGCCAATTTCCAGAAAAAATTACCATTTGAATCAGTCAATTCACTTAATGACTCCTGTGTTCACTTAACAAGCTTACAGTGAAAACTGTAAGAAAGACACTTCCAGACATGACCGCAACAATTTAGACCTGGATTTCCGGTCCCAATTACAGCTGTAAGTCAAGGACTATCTCTGTCTTAACATCGTCCATGAACATTTGATGTGTACTCATTTTGTAACAACGTGGAAAAGCAGGCTCTCGGGGTGGGGGGAGAGGGGAGGATGACTACTATGTACTCAGATATTCACAAAACAAAAAGCATATAGTCAGCACAGTATATATTTGTGCAGACTGAAATAAAGTGTTGTTTTGTAACTGACAAAAGAAAAATAGTCTACATAGGTTTAGAAATTTAGCATACCTGAATCCACGGCTCAGCTAAGTCCTTATATGCAGAAGGGATTTGCTGAACCCCATAATGATTAAGGTTAAAATTACTATCTTGATTCCTACTTGGTGAACCAGGTTGCTGAGTTTGTTGCTGGACCACACAAACAATAGAAGGAGAATCAACAGGGCTTGGCAATTCATGACTAAAATAATAATATACAAAAAAATAATTAATGAGTAGCTATTTTGAAACCTTAAGGGAAATCGAAGATTTAAAGTAATCTTCATTTTAATTAATTTGTCACAATTCAATTTCCCAAAATAATATGCAAATAAAAATACGGTTATCTTCAAGGTTTAATTCAGCTCAAAAATATGAAAGTGTATCTTGTTGTTAAAAAGTATATTCAGATAAAGCAATGTTTTATTGTAGCTCGTAAAAGCAAGGATATCTTCAGGAATGCCTACTATCAGCTAATATCTCCCACAGGCCAGTACGCTCCCACAGAGAGGGCCTCATCAGGGTGCCGTCAGCAAGACAATGCCGGCTGGCGACCCCCAGGGTGAGAGCCTTCTCTGTGGCAGCTCCGACCCTTTGGAATGAACTGCCCCCAGAAATACGGACCATTACTGATCTCAAGGCCTTCTGTCGAGCCTTAAAAACATTTTTATTCACCCAAGCCGGGCTGTCCTGAACCCCTCTTTTATAGGGTAATTTTGTTTTAAATTTTAATTTTAAATTTAAATTTTTATCCATCCAATGTGCAATTCTTTTAAGGGTCTTTTAGTGTTGTATTTTATTTGTGTTTTAATTCTGGCTGAGTCCTTCGGGAGAAGGGCGGTATAAATATTGGAAAAATAAAATAAATAAAATAATTAATTAAAAAAATATATCCATGTACATAGACACATTATCTACAGTAGGGGTGTCAAGACAGTGGTAGCATTACTATTGTTCCAGCATAGTCTAAGCATGAAATTCCAAACAATATTACCATATTACATCGATTATGAAATGATTTTTTTTCTTATTTTGGTGTCTCTATTCGTGGCGCATCTTATAATTGATGGTGAAAGAATTCACTGTGATGCTGTTGTGGGAGGAAAGAACAGAGGAGAGTGCCGCCCAGGAAGGCTTCAGACCCCGAAAAGGAGTCATCATGGGCAGCACTGCGCTTTCTTCAGGGCGCCAGAGTGTGAAGGTTGTGTGAGGGGCGTTGCGATTGGCTTCAGGAGTGACTTAACACACCCATACTCCGGACCACTCGTGTGTCCAACTTGGGAACGCTTGGCGTATTTCGGCGGGGCTAGGAATGCCATAAGCGTGATGGATGATTTGGAGATCGCAAAGCAAGCAAAAGGCCTGGCCAGCTTCCCCTGCCCATATGCAGGTTTTTTGCTGTTGCTAAGGGCTTTCCTTTTTTTCCCCTCAGCTGTTCCGCACACCACCCTGCTGTCCTGCACCCCAGCTGTCCGTCTCCTCGCTACACTGCATTTAAACAAAAACCTATTGCTATTTCTAACTTATAAAAATAAGGGTGCACCTTCTAATAGCTGGTGTCTTATAATTGAGGTAATATGATAATTTATCTTGAAATTCTATGAGAGCAGTATAATACATGCCTATAGGTTTATGGTTTGAATAAGCAATTGTTCCAACTTCAGGTTTTCTGATTAAAAGTATCAAATTATGGCTATTGTTCCTAATGTTAATTTCTCAATGTAAATATTAAGACGTTACTGCAGGTACTTCTTGACTTTTGACTAGTTACTTAGCAACCATTCAAACTTACAGCAGACTCACTAAGGGGCTGCATATGACTCAGGTACAAAGTTCCCCCCATCACCCCTCCATGCAGTCAAGTGACTGAACTTCAGGTGCTTGGCAGCCAGGACATATTTACAGCCATTTACAGCATCCTGCAGTCACATCACTGCATTTTATGACGGGTTTGCCAGAACTGGCATTTTCAGTATTTGGCAAAACCACACTCGTAGCCTAGCCTTGGTTCGCTTGACAACCACAATGTTTATTTAACTGCCTCTGCAAAAGAAGTTGTAAAATTTTAAAAAATTTACAACCATCACAACATAAAAACCATGTTGGGCAGGGTCCATTATGGTCATAACTTGAGAACTATCTGTACTACAAAAGGACAAGATTTAGTTACTATCTAACAAACTTTACATTCCTGGCATTATCCTTGGCAGATATATTAAGTAACTAGTTGCCGACACCCGTGCTCCGCTATAGTAATACCCCTGTGCTGCATCAGACCTGAGGGGATCACTCTCTTGACTCTTCCTTCCCCCTCACCCACGCCTCACACGGCAGCAGAGTCGCCCAGCGTAGCAGCTTTGCTGCCCTGAAGTGTCCCTCCTGCCAGAGCTTGCTTCGCGGTCTATTGTGCATCGGGCGGCCTTCCCCACTCATGCTGCCACTGCGGAGAAGCAGTCGCTTCAAAGAAGAACTCCGTCGATCAGCTGGACTATCTGAAGCAAGTCAGCGCATGTGCAGTGGCTTCCTTGCCCTTTGTTTTGCTGAAAATCGTTAATTGTTAAAAATTAATATTTTGAAAATCCTTTCTTAGTGAGCGCCTAGATGGCAATACAAAGGTATATAGCCAGTTTCATCTTTGTAGTGTTAATGGTTTTAGAGATCTCTTGATAAGAGTCATACAATCAGTGAGTAAACAGTTTTTGGATTTTAGATCTAAAAATAGAATACAGAAAAGACAGAACATGGAATATTCAGAACACAAATCCAAACCAGTCCATAGAATTCTATTTGACTGCTATCCAGGTGGTCTTTTGAGACCTCCTAAATTCTAGTTGGAAACCTGGATGTTGTATTTAGCTGCAGCATCTGTAACACCTAAATAGAAGAGTTGGTGAGGCTGGTCATCTGCATATGACTTCAGTTACAGCCCTCATGATTTTCAATCAATGTGAGTCATGCTAGGATTTATACTTCAACCTCTCTGAAGCTGGCACCAAGCTAGGAAAAAATATTATTAAAACTTGGACAGAAGATGGCAAGCTTTTATTTTCTAGGAACAGACTAAGTTAATATACTAGGCGCAGTTGGGAAAACAATTCTTTTCCACGGTCAATACCTGAAAATTAACAACAGATGCCAAAAATATGTCCTCCCTTATAAGCTTCCAGGTACATTTAAATAATAGTACATTGAATTCAGGATTATATAATGCAACTGTTGAGATACAGTGACCTCATAAATAACTCATGGTAAGCAATCATTTTTATATTGTGCATTAATGTAAGTAAAAAGCTATAGGTGGAGGGAACACATTGGATCCCTACACTAGAGGTCTTAGTCTAGATTGTGGTTGCCCACAAGATAAAAATGGAAAAGGAGAGTAGAGAGGAGAAATAGGAGAACTCAAGATAGTGAGGTACGTTTATTTCCATAGTTTATTGTAATTGTTTTGATGTATGTCTTTATCTTGTCAAGTAAAGTTCTAAATATTTCACTGGATCTTTTGTTATTTGACAGCCAGATTTGTCATACACAATTTTCTTCCTCAGAAGTTAAATGCCTTACTATTAACTGTTTTCATTGATATTATATGTGGAAAAGCAACAGCAATCTTTATTTTCATCAACTGCATGGGAAAGTTATTTGGATGATAAAATCAATATACCCAAATATTAATATTTAGGCTTACTAGATATTCAGCTGGGGTAGGAAGTATTAGGAAGTATAAATATTATTTTATATAATAAAACCTAACCTTAAAAAATGGCAGACAATTAATGGAAAACATGGCTGAAACACTATACCTTTAGGAAATGAGAACTGCACTCCCGACCCGAAGAGTGAAGACTCAAGTTATAAACCATTTTCCTAAAGGCCTAGAGCATAGGTGTCAAACTGACGGCCCACAGGCCACATACAGCCCATAATTTATCGATATCCGGTCCATGGGCTGGACCTGGCGGCATGCACACCACTCCCTAGAGGTGGCAGTGGCGGTGTGAGAAATGGGTTTTCAGCCGCAGGAGAGGGGTGGCATCCAGCCATGGGGGGGATCATCCGGGGGTTTGCAGAGGAGGTCATCTGGGATTGTGGGGGGTGTTGGCGGGAGTCTCTATGGGGCTGTGGTGTGGGAGGGAAGAGGCTGGGGGGCGGCGGCAGTGACCTGCAATGAAATTGAGCCTGACACCCTTGACCTAGAAAATCAAAGACGGTCATACTATATATCAAGAAGAAGACTGATCCAAAGGTCCACCACCGAGAACACATACTTCCTAGGTTTTAACACTTTTTAACAACTTAACAATAACACTGTTTCAAGGATTGGACCCAGAATGTTCCTTTCTTATTGAGGCATATGAAACAAGCAAATCATATGTCTTAATTTGAAAACAAATATCAAACTTCCACAAGAGGGAGCCCTGTGTTTTATCTTCCTTTCCTTGTTAATTCATATTTGCAAAGATTAAATTGACCACTTTTAAAATAAGAATGAGAATCTGCTAAATTACTTTCATAAATCTAGTTCATAGGAATCAATCAAAGGCACATAAATAGAGCTCAATACAAGATAATATTGGTTTAAATAAAATAGAAAATGAAATCTTAAAACCTTTTGGATTGTCAAATAGGTCTAATTTTCTTTCTTCTGGGCCTTGTTTTTTTGGGAGCCTTGTATGGATAACAACCTTAATCAAAGCAATGAGATTTTAGCACTCTCATAACATGTTTACAGTGGGGTTTTGCATATGGCTTTCTTTTATGATCCTTGAATTTTGCTGTTTCTTAGGTTGCTGAAAAGATGCTCTGAAGTAGACATTGGCTCAAGCATGTATATTTTCCCAGGATCCTGTAGCTATTGCACAGGCCCAGAAAAAAGATGAGTTTGTTGAAGAAGATTTCCACATATGTAATGTGTAGAGGCACAAAGCGTAGCACATCCCTGCTTGTTTTTTCCAAGATGGAAAGGTTGACCAAGGTTAGGGTGAACATATACTGAGAAAATAGACACTCCTTATAGTTCTTAAAAATACTATTCCAACAGGTTGAAAATTCCATTAATCCAGTCTGCCAAGACATCATGCATCTGATCAATAATAAGAAAATCTTGTTCAACCACATTTTATGAGTTTTCATTCTTCAGTAATAGCACTGCGGGCGAGTATGCCAAAGGAAAGTAACAATAAATGAATATTTATGGAAAGATGTCTGAGTTTGTAAGCTCAGTAAAGTGACTATACTCATATCCTTCTGAAACTCAGTTTTTACTTGCATTGAACAAATGTGTTCAGGATTTTAAAATAAATGGACCAAATTTATCCTGGCTAAATAAACACAAAAATAAGTGAGAAATGGTGCAGGATGCTGATCTATAGCAGTTGATCTCAGTGCACCCCAGGAAGTGCTGGTAAAATTAATTTTGATTACAAGAATCAATAGAGTTGATTGACAAATTCTGGGAGTGGAAGTCCACGCATCTTAAAACTTACTAAGATTGAGAAACTGCGCAAAAGAATATCCTTAAGACTGTACGAGATGAAGTTAAAAAATACTGTTGTGATTATGAATAATATTGATTTACCTTCCAAATAAAGTATACAAGGCTTCCAAATCTAGATAAATATGAACAAAATAATTTAAAATATTTGCATAACTAATTGGAACCAACATAAAATTTACCATAGCAATAATAAAATAAAAAGACTTACTGATGTAATTCAAAAGGTTAAACTGAAATGATTTATCTTTGTGCCTTTTTTGAAAGCAGAGGTGTGGGGAATTGATGCAATATAAAACAGAACACACTTTATTATTATTCCAGTATGATACCCTAGGTAATTTAATTCATCAGCTTAGAAATTTAAACAGCAGTGGCCATAGTTGCTTGAACCACCACTTTGTCGCGAGTTCTAATCCCTCCAAAACAAGTTGTTTTGTTTAAACAGGTTGCTTAAATTTTATAGCATGCAGTTATCAGTTGCAGTGAGACGCAATATTTATTTTGATATCAAGGTCGTATGATTAATCATTCATTGTTACAGACTTTCATCAGTAGATGTCTGTGGAACCATGTTCTACATATTGTTGGGTTAATTATGAAGATGAATTTTAATCACATCTTTGTAGTTCATACAGGTGAATTAAATGTTTCATGTGTTGCAAAACAAAAAGGGTAATCTAACTTCTACCAAAAGACCTTTGCTTTCACATACAGTAGTTGAGTGGTATACCGGTTGAAAGGCAGCAGATGAGATAATTGAACTTTGGCATGTCTGGATGGCATATCTTACTCTGTACCTTCTGATCAAGTATGACTGCAGAGGCACAAGACAAAATAGCCACAGAACTAGGTTGGTTTTCAAATCAGCACTGACCTCCAGGTGCTTCACTCTACCTAACAGTAGGACTGGCTACCAGCACATCTGGGGAATTCCAGGTTTGAGAAAATGATTCTTGACATGTTTAGCTTTCTGTCACACCCACTCTGCCTTCATAATGGCAAACTGGCATAATCCTAAACCTAACTCTTGCCAGCTTCATGAAGTATCCAAGTAAGCTTTCCTGGCAACTTCGGAAGAAAAATAGGAGACGGAGGAATGCTATTTATGCCATGTGGGGTTCGTGGATGAAAGGCAGATTTTTTTCCCTATTTCCTAAAAGAGCATGCAGCCCTACGACCAGGTCTCCCATCTGAGTATCACCCACATCCAATCCTACTGAACTGTCAAAATAAGTAATGCCCAACTAGGCAACGCTACCCACTGGGACCTCGCCCCTTTCTCATGTGCACCAATCAAAGTAGACCACGAAGTGGCCATTTCACAGCGTAGTCAAAATGCTTGCCCTCGAGGGTTTTTCCGGGATGTTCATTCAACAGCACAATCTGGCCTAAAGTCCTTAATTTTCCAAGGAACACCAAACTCAACCCACTCTGATGTAGCCCCACTGGAGCTACATCGACTTTCCCTGGAAGAAAACAAGCAAACACCTAGAAAAGAAGAATCATCAAATGTCCCTTAAAAACTAGCATCATTAGGAGCTTCTGTGACAAGTAGAAAAAATCCCAAACTTCCCTAAGACAAAAAGGAAAAGTGGTGGTGATAGGAGATTCAATTCTCAAGGGAACAGAACCAGCCATCTGCAGACCAGACAGCCAACCTAGAGAGGATTGTTGCTTTCCTGGAGCAAAAATCAAAGACGTGGCAGAGAACCTAACCAAAATAATAAAACTCACAGATTACTACCTTTTTCTACTACTACACATAGGGACGAATAACACAAAAATGGACCTGAAAACAGTATTGAGAGATTATGAGCACCTAGGCAAGAAAGTTAAGGTGTTAGGTGCACCAGTAGTTTTTTCATCTGTACTTTCAAGGAAAAGTCAACATCCAATAAGACAACAAAGGTTTCTAGAAATGAACCACTGGCTAAAGGGTTGGTGTTGCCAAGAGAACTTTGGATTCCTGGACCATGGTCTATACTACCTCCATGATGGAATTTTGGCAAGGGATGGGCTGCACCTCACAAAAACTGGGAGGAATGTTTTCAGAAAACGACTGGCTCAACTTATCAGGAGGGCTTTAAACTAGAATTGAGGATGGGAGGTTGGTCAACCTCTTAAGATCTCCAGGAAAGCAAAACCCACTAGAAAACAAATCAAATGAGGTAAGGAGCGATGGGAAGGAAGACAAATTCGAACACCAAATAGGAGATAAATAATAAGCACACCTAGAGCCAGACACAAAGATCTCAAATGCCCAAAGCTTGGGGAACAAATAGGACGAACTTGAATGATTAATACATGAGGGTAGAATTAGAATTAGAATTTATTCGGCAAGTGTGTCTGGACACACAAGGAATTTGTCTCTGCACATGCTCTATACTTACATACAGGCTATAATTGACAAACTGATTACAATCATAAGATAGTCATAATCAAAGTACATTCATCATGTCATGTACATATTAGATGCTTTTATAATCAAAGTGCATTCATCATGTCATGTACATATTAGATGCTTTTATAATCAAAGTGCATTCATCGTGTCATCATGTTATAAAGTACAATTATCATGTCACAAAACATTTCATGTCATATGTCAAAACATTTGTGACAAAACATTCCTCATGCCATACTATTCCTTTTTTTATAGGTTTGGGACAGTCTATATTTGAACAGTCATGGAATACTCATAATCAGTCCACAAGTCAAACTAGGATACTAAATGACACATCTATTAAATATTTTAAGATGTAAGCAACAAGTTTTTGTCATACAAATATATGACATTCCTAGCTGCAATTACTGAAACCTGTTGGCATCAAATCCAGGACTGGAATGTACAGTTAGCATACAAACTGTTCAGAAAACAGTCACACCCGGGATTAACACACTTTACTATTCGGATACATTAGATGATTTGGCCAGCCACCTTCCACCCTGCCTATGACTTTTGTCCCGAACTCCTCGCACGCGCCTATCTGGGAACACCTTTTCGAGGAAGGCGCTAGAGTCGCTCAGGGCGCGATCCACCCGCCGAGCAGAGGGAAGAAGAAAGCGATCCCAACCCCTGGGGATCCCACCCTTCGGCCAATCCCCAAAGGGATGGCGTCCGAGAACATCTGGACTGCCCGCCGCGACCGGCCAGGCGTCCTCACGGGCGAGGGGAGGGCTGCTTGCGGCGACTTGGGTGTAGGTGAGGAACGGGAGGAAAGCGGAGCCCCGGTCAAGACGGAGAAGAGCCCCCGCCCGCCCGCAGCCTTAGCGCCTGCCCGCGCTTCCTTCTCCGTCCTCCGGAGTCGCTGCGCAAGGCGGGCGCGCCCAGGCCCGGCCCCCTTAGCGTAAGGCGAGGAAGGGCGGGGGCCGGCGGGAGGCTTCGCCGCAGCGGCGAGAGCGGCTGCGGCACCGATGGCTCCTGCGGGCGGCGGCGGCGGCTCAGCGGCGGGGAAGATGGCGCCGTCGCACGTCCTCAAGTGCTGCCAGAGGGTGCTGGCGTGGGTGCCCGTGGTCTTCATCGCCCTGGTCGTGGCCTGGTCGTATTACGCCTACGTGGTGGAGCTGTGTGTGTGTGAGTGAGTCGACCGGGTCCTCGCTGCCGCCCTGCCGAGAAGATAGATCCCAGCTGCCCGGAGGCACGGGAGGAAGCTGCCCCCTAACCGGGGAGCGCGCCCGTTCCTCCGGGTCGCCTTCAAAGGCAGGATCCGCGGGGAGGGAGCGGTGGTCTCCTTCCCCGAATTACTTTGTCGGCTTTTCCGGCTTCTTTGGCTTCCTCCCTCTTGCGCAAAAGTCCAGGGGTGATTCATCCTCAAAGGTGGTTTTTTTGTGTGTGGGGGGGAGGGGGACCTGTTGCCTGCCGCCTCCCTTTCTCCCAGCCCCAGGAAGGAGGCAATGGCAGGCAAGCCGCTTTGGAAAAACCTTTGCCCAAAACACCGCAGGCTCCTTCTTCAGGCAGCCTCGGAGAATCGGATACGATTGAACGAGAAGGAAGGGCGGGGGGAGAGGGAGAGAAACCTCGTGCTGGAGACTACTCCCGGGCATTTGCCTTAATCGGGGAGAATTAGCAACCCACCCTCGTGCTGCCAAGCCCGGACAGCGTCTCCTTTGAATCCTCCCCGCGGATCAAGGCTTGCGGCTTAAGGAGAGGAATTGAAATGAGGGGGCAAGTCACCCTTTGACTAAGTCCTGTACAAACAGGGTGCTTGTGAGAAGGAGAAAAATGCCTCTTACCTGCCCTTATCTAGAAGTGCTTTTTTTGTTTTACTAGTGGGGTTTATTCCAAGAAAAGCGTTGATGGCCTTGCTAAGTGTTTGTTTTCTCTGAATCGCGGGCATTGAATTGTTTTAGGGTCTTTTTTCCCCCTCATCCTGAGGTTGGGGGTGGGGATTGATAGCTGTGCTGTGGGTAAGTCTTGCAGTTCCTTTTTGGAAATCTTTGAGCAGTCACTAGTGGTTTTTTTTTTTTTAAAGATGTACTTCGTGTTTAATTTCTTGTGTTCCTAGTGCAACTTTAAGTCTACATTCAGAAGTGAGAATATAATGTGAACGTCCGCTCTGTAGTTGATTCTTTACACTCTTGTTGGATTAATTATGCGCCTGCCACTCGGATAAAGACAATGTAAATGTTTTGACTAATGGTAAAATGAACTTGCCACACCTTTAACTGCACAAAATTTGAACCCCAAAGGATGATTGCGAAGAGAAACAATTTAGTGCAGTGTTTCTCAGCATTGGCAACTTTAAAACAGATGGACTACAACTCCCAGGATTCCTCAGCCAAGGTTGAGAAACATTGCTTTAGTGTTTAGTGCAGAGGTTTTCAACCTTTTTCAAGCTGCGGACCCCAAAACATGTCCTTGCTACATAGCGGACTCCATTCCCACAAATTCACCTAATTACTAATCGACAATTCATGTATATTGCTTTTTCCAAATTTTTCTTGACCAGTCTGTGGACCCCCTGGCGACTTGCCATGGATCCCATGGGATCCACGGATCCCAGGTTGAAAATCTCTGCTTTACTGTATCTGTACAGTAATGCTTCCCTGTATTTCTTTAGGTATTGCTCATTAAATTGTAGCACAGGAATGGTTCCTACAATATTGATCTAAAAGGGTTATCTTTAATTAATCCATCTTTTGTTAAAAGGTTTAGGGTCCATTCCAAATAAAATTAAAAATACAAAAGCAGCTGGAGTGAATAGAGGGTTGATTTGATTTGTATGGCAATGCAAATATAGGTGGAATTCCTAATTTCTTCTTTTTATGAAAAGTGACTGCTGAAGATCATAACTATGAAAATGCATGCATATCTACTGGGGGGAAATTTCCACTGAGTTCAATAAATCCTATTTCTAATAAAGCAGAGATGGATCGCAGACTTAGTTATCTATTTTGTCCAGAGCAATGCCAAAAAAAATGAAAGGATAGTAGTAACTAGTCTCAGAGCCCTTAGTCATATTTCAGTTAATCATAACTAACCAATAGCGCATTGTAACTCCATTCTTAATTACAGGTGAAACAGGACTATGGATTTGTTAAAAAATTGATCCTTCTATATTTTTCTAAAACAGTCTGATTATAACATTCACTTGGACAAAACAGTGCATCTTAGGGCCACCATTTTTCAACCAAGATACCTCAAATAGGCTACGTTTCAGAATGCGGGACTCAGTACTCTTTTAGTTTGGAGAAGTGACTGCTTCAGCTGTGGTCACTTGATAGATATTTCCAACATTCCCTGACAGTTTCCACATGTCAGTGGAGAAACCTGCAGGAAGTGTAAACTAAATTGTAATTGCCCATTCTGCGTGCCAGCTTCCCATGAGCAAAATCTTTACTTGTAAGAAGTTTCTTCCGAGTGATGTTCATGGGGAAGCCAGCAGGGCTCCCTCACAAACATAACTTCCCTAGCTCCTCTTTACTTGTGCCTCCCTGTTCATTCATGCATGCCAGAGCACACTTCCTGACCTGTTCTACACTTCTGTGCCCTCTCCCTAATCCTTTTTGCATGTCTTGCGCATCTCCACTTGCCCTTCTTGACTTGCACACTTTTTGTACTCTTTTCCACTCATGCTACAACCTTGCATTCCCTCCTCAATCTGTGCAGCACCTCTCACTCATCCCAGCCCACCTTTTCAGACTCATGCTGTACTCCTATGGGCTTCCACAACTCACGCAGCATCTGTTACGCACACTTGCACACCCTTCCTCACCTGCACCACATCCTATGTGCCTCTCCCCATTCCACACTGGACCTTTCACACACCGTCATGCACATTTTCCAGCCCGGGTGACATGTATTATTTTTTATTGAATCAGTGAGGAAGCTGATAGGAAATTTAAACAGGAAGGAAAGAAAGTTGTTTCTTGCTTTTCTACTAGAAAACTCAACAGGGAAGTAGACAAAAAACCTGGAAGTTACTCCTGATCTCACTGATTTTTTTCTTACTGTGGTCATTCTGTTTCTTTGTTTAGGTAAAGAAATATCTCTGCAACAATGACCCAACAGGTTCCAGGTTATCTATTACAGAGGTCTCCAAGACCTTGGTCCCTTTAAGGCTTGTGGACTTCAACTCCCAGAATTCCTCAGCCAGCCATGCTGGCTGAGGAATCCTGGG
>JANHFO010002170.1:281061-301818 GCA_032468095.1 Pareas carinatus
GGGGGACAGGCCTCTGGCCTTCATTAGAAGCTTCCCCCAGGCCCGCAGATCGCTTTTTCGGGACACGCAGAGCTTTGGGAGCCCGCTATACTAAGCCCGTAGCGTAGCGCGGATACAAATTGCTAGTTACATATATGTATTCTGCGTTTGTATACATGCACGCTTGCACATATACACATGTTTTATGCATACCCACACATACATAAACAGCACAATATATATTGATTTTATCCATTTAAGTATTTTTTTCACAAACTCCATATTTTCTAACATTTTAAACAAAAAAAGTCCACTTCAAATGGTCAAATGCTTTCTCTGTATCAAGCAATATCAAAGTAGCTTGTTTGTCATAATGCTGTTCCAAATATTCTAATACATTATGAGTACTTTTAATATTGTTTCTTAACTGTCTTTAGGTAAAAAGCCGCATTGATATTCATGTGGCCGTGCCCATGTGATCCCCTTCCTCCGCGAGCTACATTCGCTGCCTGTGGTCTTTCGGGTGCGCTTCAAGGTTTTGGTTATGACCTTTAAAGTGCTCCATGGCATGGGACCAGAATATCTTCAGGAACGCCTACTACCAGCTAATATCTCCCACAGGCCAGTATGCTCGCACAGAGAGAGCGTCATCAAGGTGCCGTCAGCTAGACAATGCCGGCTGGCGACCCCCAGGGTGAGAACCTTCTCTGTGGCAGCTCTGGCCCTTTGGAACGAACATCGTCCGGAAATAGGGACCATCTCAGATCTCCGGGCCTTCCATCGAGCACTTAAGACCTTACTATTTACCCAAGCCAGGTTGTCCTGACCCCTCTCTGATTTTTAAATTGGTTTTAAGAAATTTTAAATGGTAATTTTAATTCTTAATTCAGCCGATTTATTTAATATTTTTAAGGGTTCTTTACTATTTGTCTATGTCTGTGTTTTATTATGGCTGTACACCGCCCTGAGTCCTTCGGGAGAAGGGCGGTATATAAATTAAAATAATAATAATAATACCAGCTGATTTGGAATTTGGATGAGAAGGGCTTATACACAGACATTTATAATAAACCAACCTGAATTGAAAATAGACTGATGAGACTTCTAAAATGCATAGATGTTTAAACTCTGCTCATAAATGGACAACACAACAAATTCAAATAAAATAAATCCTCACCTATAGAAATCATGTGTTCTCCACTTAGATCTACAAAGAGGGCATATAAGAGGCTCCTTGTTTCTTCTACATTCCTCTGCCCCTAAAATTGAATCAAAGTCCCCCAAGAAAAATAGATAGATTCTAGAGTTAGTAGCATAAGAACATTTTAGAACAAAAGTTATTTGGAAACATGCAAAGAACTTATACTATACAACAAACAGATATAGGAAAAGCTAAAAATATACCTAATCACATGTCTAAAGAATAATATGCAATAAATGTGGGCACTAGCAGTACCAGTTCTCTACAAAAAAAATTCAACACGAAAAAGTATGTTAACAGATCTATAGGCCTTACATAGGCTTTACCCCTGCTCACTTAAATAATGATCTCTCTTGTATCTATTATTTTAAAAAAGATAAATAAAACTTATCGTGATGTTTTATATACTTCTATTCTCCCTTGTCTCTTAAAACTGTAAATCATGCTTTCTTATATTTCCATAAAGATGTTTATTTCATTCAAATGGATTTCTTCTCTAAGACACTAACTTGTATGAAAAGAATTCCATTAACGCTCAAGCAATTACAATACCACTTATAACTGCAATTACTTTTGTTTCTCCACTCCTGGCAAGGACCTTCTTTGCTATTATTCTTTAAATTCATTCTTATGGTTCAAGTGCACATATAATATTAGTGACGTACATATTGACATGCAGTGATGGTGAAGTTTATTTCTGCAGCCTTCTTCACAGACAGTCAAGCTTTCCTCATCCAACATGCCTAGCAAACAAATGGGGCACATCTGTTCCTCTTCATCCTTGATACTACAAAAATATATATATAAATATTTTAAAATAAATCTTTTTTATCAGATCACATTTATTTTTCTTCTAAGTCCAAATTACCACCTTCCACAATATTTTAATACAAAATATTTTATCACTCTGCAAATGGACAGATATCAATCTTTTGATGCAGTTTTTTTAATTACTCTGCATAACCTTGCTATATTTTTTCCCAGTAGAATTGTCGGATGGATCTATGAAGAACACATTTCAATGCTTGACAGCAGACTTGCAGTTGCTGCTTCCTGTGATCACTTGAGCACAATTTGGGATGGCTTTTGCTGTTTTCCAGCAGAAAACAGCAAAAATATGCTGTGTGGTGACTCACTTTATGACCACAGTAAAAATAATTGCAAAATCAAATCAGATAAGTGATTGCTCCAACTTGCGATCAAAATTCTGTCCCAAATGGTGTCATATATAAAGGACTACATGTATTCTATTCAATGCAGTCCAAATGATTTTTTAGCATATTTAACTGCTTCAGATATGTCCATGTGCATTACATTCTTTATAGATTTTAGTTCATCACACAGACTTTCCACATTAACTTACTCCAGGAATCACTCCTCCAGAACACGAATACTATATATATTTTAGTAGAGTATATAATACTACACTAAAGACACCTTCAAAATACCCAGGTTAAGTGTCAAACTCATTTTATATACTTAAAAATTTTAACTGCCCAGTCAAAACTATCTGAGTAGTATACAATAAAGTAAATAATAATAATAATTAGAAACAAGTGCATTTAAAAGAGTTTAAGAAATGCCTATTATGTAATACTAAAATATTAAAATTATTTAAAAAGAAATAATCTCTCAAATTCAAAATTATAAGCCTATTAAGACAGGGAGAGAATGTATTTTAAAATTTGGTTACTACGAACAGTTGGAAGTTGTAAAATAGGTATTTTGCAAGTGCATGCAGTAAATTCTTTGCATCTTACAAATTCTTTGCATATTAAATGTTTCTGCTATGAGCATATTCTTTCAGGGGATCACAATCATATTAGAAATATTCTGCTCCAGAATTCCTTTTCAACTATCAGAATTCATCTTCCTTCAAACTGTCATTGCACCTAATCTATTCACACAAATTTGTTTAATGCAGATATCATTTCCAAGACCTTGTATCTATAGCTTCTGTCTGAGAAATGGGAGAGTAAAGATTTCTTTTATGGCTATACACTTTCAATATTTACAATATTTACACCAGAGGAATGACAGACCCTTCAAGAAAAAGATTTTGGAACTCAAAATCAGGGGGGGAAAGACAATGGAGATCTTTTGCATAGTATTAAATTTCAAGTTTTGCCAGAGTTTTGGATTTAAAGGGAAAATATACTGTACTTCAGAGCATGCAAGGTCTTTCACACACAGATCTACTGACAACTCCTTAGTAGCTCTGTCTTTTCCAAGGACTCAAGGGCTAAGCCAGCTTCCAGATACATGGTTCAAGAAATTAGTAACAGATAATATATAGTACTTGAAGCATCTTGGAGTAGAACTCTATCTTCTGTTCACTGTAGTGCTTACTGTAAAGGGCCATGTATTCTGACAGCAAGAAAATAAATTAGAGCCATGAATACATTTCCTTTCAAGAGCTCTTGTAAATCACTTCTACATTTTTATGAAGAAAAAATTCAAAGATGGATAAGTTTTGTTTCCTTAGGAGCCCCTGTATTTGCCGAGGAACTAAGAGTTATTTTCAAGCATAATACTCATATCAATATCCCACAACTTTATTTTGTAAGCTTTCCTGATGAAAACATCTTGAGAGTCCATTTTTATTTATTTATTTGGTTATTACCATTCATTCCAGTAGACTCTGGGCAACTTACAAAATCCAACACGTGGTTAAAAGCAGTTAAAAAAACATGAAGAAAATGAGATAGCACAGATGAAAAACAACCACAACGATAATAAAAAAAATACTTTGACTGAAATTTAAGAGCACTGAAGCAGCAGGCAAAATTCATTTGAGTTTCAGATTTAGCTACACATCTTCTATTTCTGATAAGTTAGCTAATGCTACTTTTTCATTCCTTGGATAGTTTAGAGGTAATCCTCGACTTACGACCACAACTGGGTCCAGAACGTCTGTCGCTCGGCGATGTGGTTAAGTGACTTGTGCCCAATTTTATCATCTTTTTTGCTGCAGTCATTAAGTGAATCTGGCTTTCCTCATTGACTTTATTGATCGCAATGTCCCTCCTGGAAGGTTGCAAACGATGCTCATGTGACCGCAGGACATTGCAACATCATAAACACATGTTGATTGCCAAGCACCCAAGTTGGGGGATCCAATATCAACATAAGTCCAAGAACCGGTCATAAGTCACTTTTTTAGCACGGTTATAACTTTGAAGTTGCTAAATGGATGGTGGCAAGTCAAGGACTACCTGTAATAGTTTTATTTTTAAAAACGGAGATATTCTTAAAGAACCTAATACATTTTAAGAGCCTTTAATCATGCCCGCAAACAGCAAGCAGCTTCTTGTGTATACTAGGCTCTTTAAGAAAACATCCCTGTGACTACAGCTGCAGACCTCTACCTTGAATTGTAGAAAGACACCTACTAAGCCACAAGGAAATAAACAGAACAAACAAAAATATTGGCCAAAACATAGTAACAAACAAAAATAAATAAAATAGTCCGAACTTCATAGTTAAGTCTCAATCAATTAAGCAACCAAAAAAAATAAAAAATATTGATTTAAAATAACTGTCCAAATTGGAAAATTTTACGCTTTTTTTCATATGACAAGTAAAAGCAAGTATCTGCCTATATACTACAAAATTCAAATTATTTTTGTACCTTCAGGTTATTGCGCTTACAATCTTTGGATAAAAGTATTGAAAATCCGCTAATTTACAGAATTCATTAAAAATCTGGGACTCATTACTCCTGTGGAATTGAAATTTCCATGATGTTCAGACCAATTTTATTTGCAAAATTATGGCCGTTGCAGTCTCCCTATCATCGTGTGATTGCTATTTCCGATGTTCCTTGCCAGCTTCCCAAAAACAAAGTCAGTAGGAAAGCCAGCAGGAAGTCATTCTTGTTCCCACTTTTTTTTTTGCCCACCCATGTGAGAGCAATAAAGTTCAGGAAAGTTTACCCTACACTCTCAAAAAGTGACTCAATGAATCACAGGGTTGCCAATTTAGAATATATGAACAACAGTACTGATTTCTTAAGAATAATTACTAACCTATTTTCTGAACTAGATGTAGATGTACTAGAAGATGACAGTGTATGAGAGTTTGACATGCGTGAAACAAACTTCTGAATGGTGTTACGAGATGGTGCTTTGATCCTTGAACTACGCCTACTGTGGTATTTCTGGAACAAACTCTCAACCTAACATTGGAAGAAAATTTTAATAGACAGTGTTAGAATATGAACTACTCAAAGTTGATGTGTCTTAAATAAATATATAATTGCAGCCAGACGATAATGTAAAATTAAACAAACTATTACAAAATAAATACATATAAGTAAAATAACAGCATGCTACAAATATCAACTATGGTATGAATGTATTCTATAAATAGATATCTTTTGTAATTAGACACATATACATATACATATAGTACACATTCTCTCGCTTTCATTTATGGGGATATAAATACAGATGTTAAATATTGCCAACTTCTATTTTAGAGGCGAGAATTAAATAAAATATGTTAAATATTCACAATTTTCAATTTGATATTAATTAATGATGTTACCCCTGAAGAACAAGAGAAATAATACCATATAAGTTAAATAAACTATATTAATAAAATAATACATTATATGAAACACATGAATAATAGGGCTAAACTTTTACCATTGTTTAAGAGCTACATAACCATCCTCTGTCCTGATCTTTCTCATGGTTAATGGATATATTACAGAAATAATCAGCCAGGACTAAGGATAACTAAGATAACTTTTCCACAATTAAGTATCTATATAGTTAAGGGAAAAACAGCCAATAGTAAATGTCTATATAATATAGGGAGTAAGTAGCGTTTACCATAAAGAACATGGTCTTTTAGCTAACCCTGTTAAATTCCAGGTATTAAAATGGAGAAATAATAGTAAAGAATTTATTCAGTGAATTCCACCCATTTATTTGATATTGGAATAACACTTTTTATTAACTGATTTTAGAAATGAGACAATCATATTTCTATAATTTTGAAAACTGTAGAAATTCTGCATGATAAAATTTCAGAAGCCAGAACTGTCTTATTTGTGGCAAAAGAAATAGGATAGCACTACCTCAAAGTTCTTCAAGGTTTTTCGCCACAGCATTGGATCTGAAGATTCAAGTTGAAACACTCGAAGCATAACAAACAGCAGATGAATGCAAAATGTTCCACGCCCACAGCTACATGTCTGTAAATAGAAATGTATTTATTGTGGTTATTGTGACCATGTTGTAGTGCTTTAATAACCTTTCCCCCAAATCACTTCTTACAGATGTATGAGGATTATGTTTCTGCTTCCCTCAAAACAAGAAATAATCAATTAATGATGGTTTTATTCTTTCCAAACTACTGCTGTGGCTTACATAATCAACATGGCATTCATATAGTTGTTTTCGCTGATACTTTGTCAATCAGATACTTTGTTCTGATTTTTGCAAGTGAGAATTAAATAAAATATGTCAAGCAACATCTCGAAAGCAAAAATGTTTCTGCATTTTCACAGGTTCTCTTAAACATAGTGAAGTGATCTTAATCAAATCTTCTCAAATGTGTTTATTTAATAATTTCAATTTCAATTTTCAATTTTATTGCATTCATAATGAATGATTAAATAGTCAACACTGTTTAAATTCATACCTGAGGACCAATGAACACTCTGTACTTGTTATCTGGGCTGTCTCCCCCTATCAAGAAAGAATTAGGTCCTATTTGTTGCAAGAGATACAATCTAGCTCTCATAACTTTGTTGACACGCCGACTTGTTTCCTCAGGACTATATGGTGAGAAGCCATCTGGCGACGGTGCTCTTCGTGGGGGTGTTATACGTCCACTCTGAAACTTAAAATTAAATTTTATTTTCAGTAATTTTGTCTCTACTTTTCATTTTTTCATTCCTTGTTCTTTCAAAGAAATTCAGCTATATCTTTCCAAACTAGCATGTGCACATAATAATTAGATAATAAGAAACGCTAACATTTATTCCACCAAATACTATAAAATTACTACTATTGTGCTTTTCTCTCAGAAATAAAGCCAGTAGTAGCATTTATTTCTCATATAAACCTATACAATTTAGAGAAAAATAATCCAATGTAAGGTGAAAGGAGTTTACACTACAGAAAACATAATTAAAAAACCATTTAATGTCCATCAGGCCAAAAGTTTGCTAATTCAAGAAGGGTCAACAGATACCGAAGGAGCTATAAATTTGGTATCATAAGCTTAGGCCAGGAATGGCTAACCGTTTAGGCACTGAGTGCCTGGATAAGTCACAGCTAATGAGTTGTAGCTTGTGACATCATCACCCGGCACCGCTACTCTCTTTCTGAGCATATGCATGGCCCTGTGACATCATCGCTCAGGGTCGCTACTCTCTTCTGAGCATCCTCATGGCCTCGTGATGTCATTGCTCAGGGCCACTACTTTCTTCTGAGCATGCTCAGCTCTGGAGCGATGCTGGGGCAATTTGGCTCACGTGCCAACAGAGAGGGCTCTGCGTGTCGGCTGTGGCATGCGTGCAATAGGTTCGCCATCACTAGCTTAGACTATCCCATAATTACTTACAGGTACAGGAGACACCCTTTTCCTTCTAACACCAGGTGACTCAGATTTAGCAGTCCTGGAGGAGGATGAGAAGGGTCCACTAGGAGAAGGGCTCCGTCTCCCTTTCTGAGTAGGTGAAGTGGGATTTGTTTGTCCATCAGGAGGAGGTTCTGCTGCTGGTTTGTTTGCCTCACAGCCATCTCCTTTTATTGGTATTGGCTTTACCACCTTGAAACAATAGGGAAAATTATGTCTCTCTTTTTCAAAAGAAAGCAAATATTCTCATTAAATTGTAGATAAATGAAGGGAGCGGATTTCCACCAACAGTTTTTCTTAATGCTAATGAGCATCTATTTTTAGTTAGTTAAGCTTAAATTATGAGAACATCTACATTATGAACATCTTGTAATAGTGATGTTATTTACAATAAATCAAGGTTTTCTTATGGAGCGTGCAGCATCACATAATTATTATGGTTCTTCTATCCAAGTTTAGTAAATTA
Organism: Pareas carinatus; assembly: GCA_032468095.1. Classification (NCBI taxonomy): domain Eukaryota; kingdom Metazoa; phylum Chordata; class Lepidosauria; order Squamata; family Pareidae; genus Pareas; species Pareas carinatus. Next base: position 289,302 of record JANHFO010002170.1, read on the forward strand.
TTATTATAATTTATTACATTCCAAGAAAACAGTAACAAATTCTTCAATATTTGGTAAGCAAAACTGGGGATCCCAAACTGTCTCAAGTTTTATATTTTGGAAAACCTTGCCTCTTTCACTATATAGTGACCAGTTGCCACAGGCAGGTTATACAAGCAATATTAAAACTCATAGTTTTATTGCAAATATGACAAATGTAGGATACAAATAAATACAAATATAAAATATATTTTCCTTCTAATTTTTGTAATCACAACTGTTTTCAACCAATGAAGCAGAAAGTAAAAAATTACCCACAGAGGGCAGCATTGTGTTATTTTAAGCAACAGAAATTTAAGTTGGGTTTGATTTGGTGAGGCATTGCAGATCTGTCCAGTAAAAACAGCAACATGAAAAAAAATGAAGCAAGAGGAATTTCATTACAATTCTTTACAATACCAACTGTAAGGTAATATAAGATAAGAAAGCAAATTCTGTGCTTTCAGCAAGTCTGTATTTTAAGTGATTTCAGAGTTACTTACCACAGGACCTCTCCTACTTCTTCTTTCCAGCCATTCATGCTTCCAAGCGGGCATACATGTTGCCTTGAGCTTTTCCCTGATCATTCTCTCCTCTGGGCGATCATCCATTTTCTGCAATCCCTTGAGGGTTTCTTTATTCTCCATGTCACGACTGCAGCTAAAATGAAAAGCAAAAACTACATATTTGATTGTCAATAAACATATTGAAATGCTTCAGACTTTAAACCAAATTATTCCCTCAAAACCCCAAAACCATTAACTTCCAGTACCAGGAGAAACACATTAACGCTTCAACATAAATAATTTGCTGTCCTTCTTACAATTATTAGTTAAACAACATGAAAATGCTCTTTGCCTTTAAAATTACATTTAAAAAGATCCATAAATTATGCCCTCTTACGACAGATAGCAAACTTTTGAAGAATCTTTAACATGAGTAGAACTTGAGATAAAGACATGCTCGTCAAGTACAGAGGTAGAATTACTGATGTGGTAAGCATTTTATGTTTCCAAGATAAAGTCTGTAACAGATATTTAAAATCAAAATCCTAAATAATTAATGGTGTATTATGGTTGGATCTTCTTCATTCTTCTGATATGCCCACCCACTGAACAGGGCTTTTGAACACCATACTCCCAGACCAAGGAAAAGATTGTTATGAATAAACTTGCAACATCAGGAAAGGAATAAAACAGGTTTAACTATTTTATTGTGGTCATGTTATCAACATTTGGGCACTTGGCAACCAGCATGCATTTATTTTCCTAGGTTGCAGTGTCGTGACATCACGTGACTATCCTTTGCAACCTAGTCAGGGGGCTTCCAATAAGGAAATGGAGGAAGCTGAATTTGCTTAATGACGTTTTTAAAAAGATTGTAAAATCAGGCACCTAAGTTAACGGCTACATTGCTTAGCGACAGAAATCCCAGTTGTGGCTGTAAGTTGAGGACTATCTGTATTAGGTTTATATGGCTTGTATTTAGTACAAGTAATAATTTCCCCTTATTATCAGATTAAATTTATAATGTTAGGAACAGAAACTGGCTGAGAAAACTCCAAACACTTAATTGAATATACACAGAATGCTCCAAAGTCAATTTCTGGCATGCCTTTTTAAATCCAGAAATGCAGAATCTCCATGTCTTCAAAATCCCAGATACTGGGGGAAAAGGATGTCTACCTTGTTTGGAATATTCTCCTAGTTATAATTTAACTGACATGTATCTATTATTAGTTCAGGCTCAACTAATAATTTATTTAAGCATTCTGAAATGTGATACTAGCTTGTGTTTCACTCACAGTTTTGTATTTAGATTGTTGTCATTTTGCCTCTGGTCTGTTTTTATTGCAAAGTAGTGTTATGCTTTCATAAAGAATACTAACTAGCTAAAACAATTAAATTCCATTTCTCCTTCTGTACCAAAATACACACTCCCCAAATGTTTGAAAGGACTTTAAATTACATGGACTCTTTCAAGCAAAACCCAACTTACTTCCTGTCATATGAGAGTAAAACCAATTTATTCTTGCTTTTTTAAAAAAAAAACCTGTCTGCCTATCTATATAAGCTCTGAAGCATGAACTACAAAACAAGTTTCTAGTCAGACCTCTATGTAGCAGATTACAAGAGGCACTGAAGTGTTTATACACTGCATAAAGACTTCCATGATGTGCTTGCACACATACATATACACACACCAAAATAAATCCATCAAATAAAATAAAAATAGGTTAATATAATTGCAAGACAAGTTTATTCCACTATATTATTCATCTCAGCAAATACAAAATACTGAATAAATAAGTAGGTACATTTGTATCAGTGGTAAATTAAAAACAAATACGTTGAAATTCAGCCCAGGCAAGTATTGGTAGAGTTTGATTCATATATCTACATAGCTGAAAATCAACGTGATCGGGAAGGGATTGTACTTCCCCCGCAAACCATGAGATTTACAGTTTTGAAGTCCCAATACATAATGCAACAGCTATAGTTATTCATGCCCTGATAACCTTCAGATTATAGCTACCTGCTGATTGAATAACTAATTCACCTATCTGATGGTTTTTCACTGGCTGATTACAACAGATGGCTGTTTATGCAGGGAAATATGCATAGTAATATGTAGTTCCTTATAGCTATCTCTCTTGGGATCTCATTTTCCATCTTATCTGACAATGCATAATTTCACTCATGTTCACAAAATTTCATGTATGTTAGAGCTATTATAAAATTGAAATTGCACCTAGTCTCACTTAACATTTAACGTCCAAAGTTACAACAGGCTCAAAAAATAATTACTTATGATCCTACCTCTAAGTCACAACTCCTGCACAACCCATGGAGTCATGTGATCTTATTTCAGCCGCTTGGTAACAAGTTTGCATTTACAATCATTGGAACATCTTAGACACATGACAGCAATTTGTGATATATTTTTTTGTCTGTTTATAGCAAAAAAAAAAAGCCATCTGAGGGAATGGATGCACTTAATGATCATGTGCTTTGTTAATAACCATGTGATTCACATGTCAATCACGTGGTTTGCTTTATGAGCATACAAATGGTCATAAAATTGAGGCAGATCACTTGCTTAACAACTCTAACAGCTTACAACCAAACGCCGAGGCTCGGAATCAAATTATAATGCAATTTCCTGAAATAGTCAATTTTCTTTTATCAAATCATGCCTATATCATTCATAGGTTGGCAGATCAACAAACAACTAAATATTAATATTTAAATATTAAACAAGTTAATATTGCAGATGGTTAATGTTCTATTACAGAAATGTTAGACTGAGCTGTATGGCTGCAAAAAACCCCATTCAGGATTATAAGCCATCTTTACAATGTGGTTATAATAGCAATGTTATGTTAGAGATTTTTCACACATGCCTGGAACTTCAAATTGCATTTCCCACAGGAATAGTTCAGTTAACTTCTATCATTATATTTCTAACTAATGACGAATTTGTTAAGGAGGCATTACAGCTAACATAATATTTAGTGATTAAAAACAGAACCCTATTATAACACCTATGAGAACTTTTTATGTAGGAATGTGTGTGGAAATCACTACCACAAATAATGCATATAATATAATATAATTAATACAATTGATAAGTAGTAATAGTCACAGATTATTAAACATAATCAATCCTGGTTGAAAATGGTGAGAATTCTAAACCATCTAGAAGGCACCATTTTGGGAAGGACTTAAACAGCATCAAAATAAATCATTCCCAAAAGTGCCTGAGACAAACATTTTTCCAAGAGTAGCATCTGATGTTGACTGCAAACTACTTTTGAGCTAAAGTAGGCTGATAGAGTGGCTTGTACTTTGCACAAGAGTCAAGTGGTAACAAGGGAGCAGGAAAAAAATATATATAGGAGGCTTGCCCAATTCGATTTGCAGGTTGGGCAGTTTTGTGGATCTTGATCACTAAGTATTTTCAAATATGGTAAAAAGGAACGGGAGGGTGGCAATCTAAAAAGTGTTCCATACAGTACTATTGCAGTATTCAATCTGTAGCAAACTAGGCACAAAGCAAAAATGCTTGCTATTCCATGCACAGGACTCACACAAGTTCAGGCGGTCTGTTTCAAAGGATTGTAATTCAGCCAAACACAAGTATACATCTTGGTTGTTTTAGATTTCAGCAGAGTCAAGTAAAAAAGGGCCCCATGGGATTAGTAAGCAAAGTTGGTCCATCTCCCCCGATCTTCCTACTGGTTTCTCTCCATTATTTCCCAACAGCTATGTGTCATTGTGATTTAGGCTTCCCTTGAATTTAAGTGCAGCATATCCAAGTAACCATCTGCACTTCCCCAAACTTCCTTCATCTTCCTTTCCCTTGTGTCTCCTTAAATGTCTATCCATTACCCTCACACACACACCATCTCCAACCAGATTGCTTGACTCTTCTCTAACCTCCACACATCAACCTTTCTTTCACTTCCTTTTAAGTCATCACTCCTCCCTTTTTTCTCCTCTCCCAAAATTGGAAAATACCTGTGTGTACAAAGCACAAGGATTCTGGGTCCATGTATGGATGAAACAGGTGTCTAAATCTATGGAGGGACCACCCAGAATTACCTGTTCATGCATGGAATAGAATAACATTCTGTGAATCTTTCCTTACAAGCCTGATACATTTCCCCTGATTTAATTATATCTGAAGCAAGCAAATATATTGACAGTAATTCTTAAATAGCATACCTGGATGCAGCTGAAACCATTTTTATTTTATTTATATTTTTATAATTCCGTTGAATATTTAAATTCATTTCAAAAAGTAACTTTGAGACATTTAAAGGAACATGTTCAAAGGATAGGAAATATAACAAATTCAATGTTCATTTGAAGCCTATTAATGATAAATATGCTGATAAATAATGTATATTGTCTATTCTTCCAATGACAATGACTTCAGATGAAAATTTAGCAAAAGCACTCGTTTTTTCTCTATAAAACAATATCAGGAAATTATTGCCCAAATTACTGTAAGATATATTAAATTGTATATGTCACTTCTAGAAAGGTGCAGTTTCCCCCTTCTCTTAATTGCATAGCTGCAGAGAAGAGAGCTTAGATGTTGCATCCTACAATATCAGTCTGCTAGCAGAAAAAACTCTCGCTGCTGTGGTTCAATCTACTCAAATATGTAGATGTTCCCAAAGCATAATCACTCCCACACACATCGATGGCTGCCTATTTTCATAATGCAGGTAGTCTTCAACTTACGACCACAATTGAGCCCAAATTTTCCATTGCTAAATGAGACATTTGTTAAGTGAATTTTGTTCCATTTTATGACCTTTCTTGCTACAATTGTTAAGTTGTTAACAAAGTAGCAGGATTGTGAACTGAATCTGGCTTCTCCATTGACTTTGCTTATCAGAAGGTCGCACATGGTGATCACATGACCTCCCCCCCCCACACACACTGCAATGGTCAAAAATATGAGTCAGTTGTCAGGTATTTAAATTTTGATCACATGACAATGGGAATGCTGCAAACGTCATAAGTGTGGGAAACAGTCATGTCACTTTTTTCAGTGACATTGTAACTTCAAATGGTCCTATAGAAAGGTCGATAATTAACGGGCTTGAAACCATAGTTCCAAAAATTATGAACAATATGTATTGGATAAACAATATAAGTATGATGATAGGAATTATGCGGAATGGAAGCAGAAAGATAAAAGGAATGAAGGAAAACAAGAGCCAAAGAACAGCTTCTCAACAACTTGACGAAAAGGAAAAAGAAAAAGAAAGAAAAGAAAAGAAGACAACAGCTATATAAATGTCTGCAATGTAAATGTTGCTTTTAAAGTTATAAACAATAAAGTTTTGTTTTTTTAAAAAAATAAATAAAAATCTCCTTTTTTCTATATATGTTTTATTTATTTACAAGAACCATTCTGATTGTATTATATAGAACTAAAGTTCAAATTCTTGAAAATTTAACCACAATGTATGACAAAAATATATATTTTATATATGTTTTATATATATTATATATATATATATATATATCCCATCATGTTGGACATTTGACACTTGCTATCTAATTTTTACCCTAGGGTCCAACTTTAACTATATTATGGGATATAGCAAGATTTCACCTATTGCCTTCAGAACTCAGCAGAATTCTGGATTCAGATGTAATACTTTCTCCTTTCTCCTTCAGTTCACAGCCCCAAACATTCATTCAGATGCTTTAGACAATTGTCCTCACTCATTCACACAATTGCATGAGTTTACAAAAAGGACATATAATTTGCTCAAAACAAATGACTTCTATTCTATTAATCTATCTCTCTAGCAAGCTTGTCCAAAGACAATGATTAATTAGATTTAACAAATGTGGCAGATAGCTACAGTGAATATAAAAAGCCCATACACCTCTGTTAAAATGCCAGGTTTTTGAGATTTAAAAAAAATCAGAGCAAGATAAATCGCTTCAAAAACAAAATTCCACCATTAAAATTATAAAACAAACTGAAATCATTGAGAAGGAAAAATGAAAATAAAAAACCTACAATAATGTGATTGCATAAGCATGCACACCCTCTTATAAGTAGAGATTTGGCTATGTTCAGAATTAACCAATCACATTCAAATTGATGTTGAATAGTAAGTACATACCTGTCACCAATTAAAGGGACTCTGATCAAGTCCATATAAAATGTAATTGTTGTTCTAGGATTTTTCTGACATTTACTCAATTGCCTCTTACAGCAAAAGCCATGGGCTGGAAAGAGCTTACAAAGCAGAAAAGGGATTGTTGGAAGGTATTGGTCAATAGAAGGATGCAAAAACATTTCCAAGGCATTGGACATACTACGGAAAACAGTGAGGACAGTCATCAACAAGTAGAGAAAATATGGGACTACAGCGACATTACCAAGAACTGGATGTCCCTCCAAAATTGATGAAAAAGCAAGAAAAAAACTGGTTTGAGAGGCTGCCAAGAAGTTTACAGTAACATTAAAGCAGCTGCAGGAATTTCTGACAAATACCGGTTGTGTACTACATGTGACAACAATTTCCCATATTCTTTATTTGTCTGGGCTGTAAAGTGGGGCATCAAGGTGGAAGGTTTCTCTTACAAAGAAAACATCCAAGCCCAGCTACATTTTGCAAAATCCTACATCGAATCTGACAAAAGCATGTGGGAAAATGTGTTATGGTCTGATGATACCAAAGCTGAACTGTTTGGCCATAATCCAAACATTCTTTTTGGCGCAAAAACAGCACTACGTATCACCAAAAGTACACCCTACCCACAGTGAAGCATGTGTGATGGCGGCCTTATACTTTGCAGTTGCTTATACTTTGCGGCTTCATCTGGAGCTGGGGTTATCGTCAAGGTGGAGGGAATTATGAACAGTTCCAAATGTCAGTCAATTTTGTCACAAAAACCTTCAGACCTCTACTAAAATGCTGAAGGTGGAGATGCATTTCACCTTTCAACATAACAATGACCCAAAGCATAGCTTCAAATCCACAAAAGAATGGATTCATCAGAAGAAGATTAAAATTCTGGAATGGCCCAGCCAGAGTCCAGACCTGAATCTAATTGAAAATCTGTGGGGTAACCTGAAGAGGGCTGTGTACAGGAGATCGCCTCTCAATTTGACAGATTCAGAGCGCTTTTGCAAGAAGAGGGGAAAAGGATTCCCAAGGCAGGGTGTGGCACGCCAATAGGCTCCTACTCTAAAAGACAAAGGATTAGTTTAAGGATGTGTAAGGATACAACCAAATTATTGGTTTTTCCCCCACTCTAAAAGATTTCTGTTTGTTTTCAATTGAATGGTACAGCTTATAAATTATATTAAAGGTAGCAAAAAATTCTGAAGTGATTTATCTTGGTCTGATATTTTTTTTAACATTTCACAAATCTGGCATCCTAACAGGAATGTATAGACTTTTTATATCCACTGTATTCCAAATAAACAATTACTTTAAAAATATAGGCCAGGCTTTCAGGATTTTTTAAATTAAATGTTTGCTTGTGATGTTTTTAAAATTGCAATCGTTAGCATCATGGTGGAACAGTGATTAGACTGCAGTACTGCAGGCTAACTGTGCCCACAGTCTGAAGTTTAATCCTGACAGGCTTGAGGTCAATTCAGCTTTCCATCCTTCCAACGTCAGTAAAATGAGGATCCAGATTGTTGGGAGTAAGATGCTGACTCTGTAAAATGCTTAAAGGTTGCTTTAAAGCACTATGAGGCAATTATGTAAGTCTAAGTGCTATTGCTATTAAAATTGTAATCTCAGAAATGGATGGTCTTTTTAAAAAACTGTGCAGTTCTCTCTATGTATGTTTTTGTGTATGTATATGTGCATGTGTGTGTGTGTGTGTAGTAATGTGATCCCTTACTTAATAACACAAAGACAATATATGAAACGTTGTGGGACACAATCCCTAAACTAAAAGCCCATTCAACATTTACAGTGATGCAAGATTTTCTCTCTAATTTCTGGTATATGGCTGTCAAAAAATTCTAGCTATTGATAGATAAATGTTTTAAGGAGATCAAACCTTTGCATTATGAAGAGGCTTTTAATGCTTCATAACATTATCATTGTTTAATCATTCTGGTTGCTTAGTCTTCTTTTATAAGTTGGAGTTAACATCTTAGCAGAAAATGTGTATTGTCATAAATTGGGATATCTGCCAATCTTCCAATTCTTTGTTATTTATACACAAAATGTTTCTGTGAAGGAAATCATACGTATTGTTCATGTATTTAATGGAGCTATTTTTTTAATAAATTGGAATTAGGTTGAATTTATCTTGAGAAATAAGTATCTGCCCCTATGGGATTACGGAGTAACCAATGTCTGCTTAACCAAGATTCATTAATTAATCCCATTGAATGGAATCTAGCCAGAGGTACATAGTATACAAATATTTGTTTAAAAAAATAGTGAAATCAATTGAAAATTAATCATGTTATGCATACATTATTGTAAAAATCATTTTGAGGGTATTTAATTTCCCTGAAACTGGATTTTTAAAGATTAGTAAAGCTTCAATCATTCTTCCAGGATTTTTTTTCATCACATAATAAGTAATCAAACATGAGGAAGTTTCTCTATCACATGCCAGAGGCAAGAATGAAACAATATTGTATCCTTATGTAAAATTTCCACTGAGATGCAGAGAGCAAATTTTCATTTTGCAATTTTCATACCCCTCAAAACATCACTTTATCTTCTACCAATATTCAGAAGTCCAGTATCATCCCAAAGACTGGCAAAATAGGAAGAATTAAAGCATTAAATGGATCAACTCTTTCCTCCTCTCCAATAATTTAAGATGAATTACTCTTATTTCATGTCCATGAACTGCACTGAAATAAAGTAAATTGTGTCTTGAGCTGTTGGTGAAGAGTTTGACTGCTTTATGGAGAACTTGAAAATAAGGATTTCGAATTCTATGATGTAAAACCAGTTTGTTTGTTGTTTACTTATTACACTGCAATATTGCCCCCTGGGCCTTGTCTACATTGCTGCTTTTTCACCTCTGCCGGACTCCACGCTGGCTCATAGCTTTATAGAACATTTCTTCTGTATTTAAAGTATATCTCCCATCTGCCTACGTTGAGTGATTGAGTGACTGGGTTGTCACTCAATGCTGACGTGATTAGTTTGGCTTCTATCATCTCTGCTTGTTATTATGATTGTAAGAATCACACAAATATATATTTATACACCACAGTGGCACCTGTTAATAAATGGAAGCTTTATTTTTATTAAGATTTTCAGCAGTGCATTTTGTCAGAGACGTAAATTAGGATGTAGCTAAGGGATCTGGGCAACTGCATAAGAATAGCAGGGATGAGACATCGCCTCAACTATTAGGAGTTGTATCTACAAATGTGTTTTACAGTACTTTTATTCCAAGCAAAGTACTTTGTTTCTAAGTAGGAAGATAAAAGAAAGGGAAATGGCATTACTCTGATAGCACTGATGCATGATGCCCAAGTCAGCTTCTCTTTACTTATATTATCAGCTTTTGGTCTTTTACAAGGTACAGTAACGATTTGCCCTATAAGATGACAAGGAAGGAAAAAGAGGCACAAGCAATAAGGAGACAAAGTGTGACAGGCAGAACCTTCTGGTCACAACCTGGCAATCTGAATTCTCTTCTAAACTGGTATGGTTTCCAAGACAGTAGTTTCACATGAACTCTAAGTGTCTGAGACTTTCATGACAGACTATATCGCTAATCACAGACATCTTGCATATACCCCAAATAACCACTTTTTGCCAAAGACAAACTTTAAAGAACCATTTGTTAAGTCCTGGGGGAGTGGGCAGTCTTTTACTGATAGCCACAGAAGAAGCATGTGTGTTCCATCATGAAATCCAAGAAAATTGTCAAGCTCTCTCTAAATTATACGGGGGAAACATGGGCAAAACGCTGCGCAAAGGTGTTACAGAAAGCAATTCAGTTTTCTCCTAGATTTCCCTTTGAAGTGTCATAAATATTATTTTCAAAGCAAGAGAGGAATGAATGGGCTTTTGAACTGATTTGAGATTGAAGTAGTAATAAGGGTGTTGGAAGAGGGACATTTCAAAACTTGGGGTGCAATCCATGATTGTCAGCGAGGTACTGAGAAGCTACTTTATTAAATCAGACTATTAAATGGTGCTGTGCACAGCTGCACACCATGTTGTCACCATCCTTTTGTAAATCTCCATACATTTACCATGCCATATGCTAAAGCGATAGAATCTAATATTTATATTACTTCCTTATTTTTATTTTCCTTGGAACAAAATTCTTGGACTTATCTAAAATACAGCATGGTGCATTCAAAATAACAGAAAGGTGTTTTTAGGCTTTATAGCTGTACATCGAGCATAGATCCAGTATTGCCATAATTGCAAGCTATTGAACAGCTTACATAGTCTTTATTTGAAATATTGTAACATTTGTGTACACCTATTTAGAGAAATTGCACCGCATGCTTTAAAAGTTATCATTGCAAGAAGCAAATAGATAAAAAAAGAAAAACATATCAAAACACATGCAAATGTGCCCTCTATGTCAAATTGCTTATATTCTTTCAATTTACTCCCATAAATTTTGCATAAAACCTGCTTTCTAATATAGAATTTATCTTCCTTAAACTCTTTTACTTTCCTTTTTTTTTTTAAAAAAAAATCACCTGTATCTTGCTTTCATTCTTTTTTTTACATATATATTTTACTGTCCCTTAATTAAAATATTTGCTTTTTTACTCCCACATAGATTTTTCTAAGGACAGAGAGTAAAAGGGAGTTCATATTCTGCATATCTAAAAAATATCTTCTGATACTAAATCTGGAATAAAAAGTATGTTAAATGTATGTATACACACATTCAAGTACATGTATTGGGGAAAGCGGGCTATATATGTATCTCTTCATTTTAAATTTTTTTAGCAATCATTATGGCTCCTATAGTTGAGGCCATGGATTATAAAGTCTCTTATATAAGTATTGAGTGTGCAAAAGTACAATCCAGTCTAAATAACAATCTTTAAGGATTATTAGTTTTACTTATCCTGATATGCCATTTATGTATCTATAATAAATAATTACTATTAATAGTTACTGATTATAAGTAATAAATGGTCCACCAAAGTGACTTGATTCTGATTATATTTAGGTATAATGAAGTAAAACTGATACTGATGCAGCTTACTTCCGAGGTGAATATGTGTTAAAGTAATAAATAAAGTTGATATTTCCTTCTTTTCTGACATTGCATCTCAGTTTTCTTACACAATAAGTAGTTCTCCCCCAAAATATTTCATGTAATATTTCTTTAATTTGGGCTATAATACAATACCAACTGATCATATTTAAACTTATTCCTGACACTGGAGTTAAAGCACAGCAGATTCTGCATTGGACAAAGACTCGTAAATAGCATAATAGAACTATCACAATACGGAATCCAAGATATTATGTTTCTGTGTTTGTGTGTGTATCTAGACTGACAGATGGGCAGGCAGACAGAAAGACAGATATATTTAAAATATAAATGTATATAGATTTAAAGACTTAGACATATATTTTAAATTCACTATTGTTAATCAAACGAGAAATAAAATTCTGCTTGTCTTGATGTCATAATTCAAAATGTATGGAGAAAAGAATGAAATATTACTAGAAAAGCTATACACACCAACATACTGGTGAAATCAGTGGCATTCCGTCCCAAGGGTTTATTCCTTTACCTCTGTCTTTTGTCAAAGGAGTTGTGAGATGGTCTATAGATATCTATTTTTGAAATAAAAACTATTATTGCCATTAATAACCTTTCAGTGTCATTCTGAGAAAACGTTGTTGAAATCAGTGACAAAAGGGATATTTTAAGATTAAAAGAAATGAAAACACCATAAAATATTATAGAAAATGCTTTGGAATTAATTACAGAATTTGATTTTATGACATTAAAAATAAAATTCTAAATATTTTTGT
>JANHFO010002170.1:301918-315297 GCA_032468095.1 Pareas carinatus
GCCCCGCCCCCCCATCCTCCTCACTTGCTTCTGACTGCCTTGCATTTCCAGAAAGAGTCCCAGAGTTCAGGGTGAGTCTCTGCCAGGACTTGGCAAGGCTACAAGGCTCTCTGGGTCAAGGCCCATGGCCGGGTCTCCTGCCCTAATCCCTTGCCCTAATGACCAGCCCTCCGTCCTGGGAAGAGCAGAGGGGACCTTTTCAGCAGGATAATGAGTTTAATGGTGCAGTTACATCACATTTCCTTAATGCACAATACAGTGGCCAGCAAACTCTCGGTGGGAGGGGAAACGGAGCGGCTGTACGTGCCAAAGAGGGCAAAATGGATTCATTACCTCTGTGCTTGCCTCTCCCCACACCTCAGCCCCCCCCCTTCCCCACAAGCCGGAGGATCAACACCTTCCCCAGTTCTTAACCAAGAGAACAAGGACAGGGAGGGGAAGAGAAACCAAACGGGTTTAATTTAGCAGCCATTAGCTTTTCAAACATCAAAGGGCACAAAATGGAAATCCTCATTAGCTAATAAAAAGCCCATGGCTCACTCTTGCATTCTGTAACATAATTAACAGCAGCCAGCACTTCAATTAAAGCTTTTGCAAACTCCATCCGCTCCGCGGCTTTCGCCAACCGAGGTGCCCATCACTCCTCCCAGCTTGAAGGGAGCCCAGCAATGTCCCAGTCTGATTCTCTCGCGGCCATAGACCAACATTTGACCCCCGGGGTGCCCTTCGGGAAATGGGAGGAGAGGAAGGGGGGTGGGACTGTCGGCCGCCCAGACTCGACCCCCCGGGTCCCTTCCCCCTTGCTCTGCCAAACCCACTGCGCTCCGCCCCGCGCTCCCACAGGTGCCCGCTGGACCTCGCTGCCTCTGGCCGAAAGGAGTGCGGAGGTGGCTGCAGGGAAGGCTGGGAAACCGGGCAAGACGAGCTGCGGGGAAACTCCTCATTCACTCTCGACGACCCAGTCTGGCCCCACGTTCTGCCTCAGCTTCCCTTTCCCAGTAAGCAACCGGGTCAGAAAATCATTTAACAGCAATTCATTAGAATACCCTGATCAAGCGGGATCTCCCTATGAAAATGGGGGACCTGCAGGAATGGATTCCATTTGCTTTCACGGTCAGCACAGCAAGGAACCCCAAAGCCAGAGCTGGCTGCTCTAGAAAGAGCTGTCTCTTCAGTCACACGAGTGACAGCCCTCGCTAGGCGGTTCAAGGGGTGTCCCGCTTGCTGCAGACGTGGAGCGGATACGCGCAGTCGGGCTGACCCGGGAGAGGCCCGTTTCAGGTCTCCTTTCCTGAAGGGATGGTGCAAGCAGGGACGGTCAGGGACTGAAAAGGAATTGAGTTGATTCTAACACGAGACACAGATGAAGTGAGTGACCATTGTCCTTTCTGGTTACCATTTTTGAAAATGGTATTTGAGATATCCACCATAACATTCTTTAAAACAACGACAACATCAAAAAGAATAGTTTTAAGTTTGGATGGATATTCTTCCTTAAACATGTTCTCCTGTATAAAACTCCCTCTTTACTTTTCCCTGCTGTTTTCATCTTCTAGCCCAGTTTTTATCAACTTAAGTCACTTTAAGATGGGTGGACTTCAACTCCCAGAATTCCATAGCTAGCAAGGGTTAAAAGTGGTCAAAGAAGGTGACAACTTCTAGCCAACCTTGGCTGATCTCCAGAACACTAAGCAAGGTTGGACCTTTCTCTTGTGGCTGGTCGTTCCCTCCCACCCTGGGTGTCCCCAGCAGTTGCCATGGAGAGGTTGAAGGCCTGCGATTCTGAACCAATGGAAGAGCCACCATGAACAGCAGTAGTCTTATCTCGTATGTTCAAGCCTTTGAGCGTGGTTGGCTACATGCTGCCACCTTCTTTGACCAGCCCCTGTCGTTGTCCAGGCCTCTTTCATGAGATCCAGAACTGTTCTTCTCTTACTTTTACCAAGCAACGCAACCTACACCCTGCCTCACACAGGTTAACTAATGATAGAAGTTTCTTTTGGGTTCGGATTTTTTTCCTACTCCATTTTTTTCCTAAGTCAAGGGTTAATCCTATTTGTGTCTTAAGAGTCCTGTCCTGCCTGCAGGATGGAGTGGGGGAATGCAGGTTTTTAATGCTATTATCTGCTGGGTTTCTGCCTGTATGGCCTCCAGGCTCAAACAATTTAACCTGATTAGCAGTAGCTATTCTCCCTTTAGCTGTGTTGATGGGCTGTTGCTAAAATTCCATGGGGTCATGTAAGGATCATGGCTGGCTCTGCAGACAGAGGGGAAATTCCAACCCTAGGTGTAACCTTACCTTTTGTTTATGTGGAGTTCCTCACTGTCCTTCCCCTTTGAATAGAGTGTGGCCAGCTTCTTCGGGATGGATTAAATCTCCATATCTAAAGAGGCTGTTCCCTGTAGCAGGAAGACTGGGGCTGTAGCAGGAGAGGGGGGGTTGTTTTCTGCTCTCAAAATTATTCTCCTCTTCTTCAAGGGAAATATTCCATGCTGCCTCTTTTAATATTAATGAAAAATATTTCATTCTGGGGAAGAGGCACTTCTCCCACCAAGGTGCTTTGTGAGGCTGCAGCTCTTTCCGGGGGTGGATCTCAAGCCAGGCTGGGGTTGCTGCTCGACACTCTCTGCTCCCTTGTCCCTGGGTGGCTCCCACCATGCAGACTCCCCTAACGTTCATCGGGGACTCTGGCTGCCCTACCTTGAGCACAAAGCGGGCTGCCTTTCGTTGGCAGGGAACGTGGACCCCTCAGCCATTCCCACTGGAGAACACACAGCCACAATTTCACTGCGCGTTATTCCTAGCGTGGTTTTTGGCAAGGATTTGGAGCGAAAACAAGCATCAACACAGGATGCATTCCCCTTGAAATCAATGCTTAAGCACTTCACTTCTCCTTGAATGAATGGGGTTATATTTACATGAACATGAATGCTGTTAAAAAAAATACCAAAAACAAAAACTGTGACAAGCGACAGAAAACAGGTTATTGTATTACAGACTCAGCAAAAATACCTATAATTTTCCATCGTAAAGGAGCTGTGCAAGAATCAAATGAAACCGTGAATGGCATTAATGAAAGGGGTGCCTGTTTCAACCAGTGGGGAGCTCTACTGTCGAAAGACCAACAAACAAAACACCTTCCCCTTTACCAGTCAATTGGCTTGGCAACTTTAGGATGTGTGGACTTCAACTCCCAGAATTCCCTAGGCTGGCTGAGGAATTTGGGGGGCTGAAGTCCACCTATCTTAACGTTGCCAAGATTCAAAAGTACCATTCTGGCTGCGGCGACAACAGCCTTGTAGGGCCTCGGAGCCATTCCAATCCTCCCTGGCATGATGGGCACCAGACCGAGCCTTGCGCAAATGAAAGAGGGCAAAGAAGCAAGAGCCTGGCGCGCTCGGAGCCACTTTGCCTCGGCCGGGTGGCCCTGGGGAGGGCAGAGGGAGGGGATTCTTCCCGGTCCTTCCTCTCACTCCCACATCAACTGCTGGCACCCGTGTGGAGTCTGGCAAGGGTGGAGGTGGCGGAATTGTATTCCTTTGTTTTTTCAAAAAACTTTCTTTCGTTGAAATATTTCTGCACTTTTTCCTTAGGAGCAAAATCCGTATTTTCCCTTTTGATCTCCCCCCCTCCCCCCAGGTGGAATGTAAATACGCCTGCCTGGAAGGGCCCGGTGCTCCAAGGGGCTGCAGGAGCCTCCCCGAGTCCAAGGCCAGCCCCCCCCTTCCTGTGGTTTCTCCCTCACAACTGCTGTGCCCCCGCCTCCCCCCCGCCAGTGGTTCTTTGGCTTCTCAGGTGGGCTGCGCCAGCTCAGAAGCCGAAGGAGGAGGATCCCAGGAACAGGGACCGGCCTGGTTATCCCCTCCCTGCTTCCTTGCTTGAGAGCAGGGAGCCGTCTCTGACCCCCCGGCCTGGAGGGCCCCGGAATGCAGCCCCTCCTTGGCTCCCTCTGGCCAGCCAGCGCTCCCCCGGCTCCCCCCCGGCTCTTGTGCCAAGGAAGGAGAGGCTGACCGGGGCTGACAGCCGCCTTCCTCTCTGAGGAAGCATCCGGTGATGACCTGTCCCGGGAAGGAGGGACGGCAGTTTCTGGAGAGCCATCCGGGCCCCAAAGATTCCAACTGGTAAGAGGTAAGAGATGAGCGTCGCCCGGGAGTTGATCCAGACCTTTCTTCCGAAGAGTAGCGATCCCTCTAGATTGCTAAACATTAAAAAAAACAGCTTCAAAAGTCAGCCCCTCCTCCACAGATCCCTCCAAGAAAGCCTAGACTGTTATTCATGAACCGATATTCAGCCCTGGAGAGGACGGTTGGGTTTGTAGTGAAGACTTTAGCCAGGTCAGCGAAGGACTGGTTGCATTCGCACAGTTAAGCTAAAACAAGAAAAGAAGACAACAACTATATAAATGTCTGCAATGTAAATGTTGTTTTTAAAGTTGTAAACAATAAAGTTTTGTTTTTTTAAAAAAACAAAAAAACAAATGGTCACTAAACAAACTGTTGTAAGTTGGAGGCTACCTGTATTGAATGCAGCTCTGCAATAGATCAAAAATCTCAGTCTGCCAAAGCTACAAATATCTTACACTTTATTTCCTATCATCAGAAATTCCTATACTTACACTGCCAAGACCCACACTGCATAGATTCAGAACTGAGATTTGCAGGAATAGTTCTGTGAACCCCCTAAACCAGAAGTCTCCAACCTTGGTCCCTTTAAGGCTTGTGCCTTAAAAGCCTAGCTGGCTGAGGAATTCTGGGAGTTGAAGTCCACAAGCCTTAAAGGAACCAAGGTTTGAGACCTCTGCCCTAAACAGAACAATGAGGATTGAGCATGCTCAGTGGCTACACAGTATTTTATGACTATGGGTGGAAATCTCAGAAAACTAGATGAGAAAACTAACAGAGTAAAGTTGCTACATAGGAGGAAAGAAACACTATTTAAGCTAAGGAAAAGATGAACAACTCTCATTGTTTATATGTCATTTCCCAGTTCTCTATTAGAAACTATTTATAAACATCCTCAGAAACAAAAATCAGACATTCTCACAGAAATAAATGGAGAAGTCTAAGATTTTGAAATAGACAAGAACAGACAATACATTTACCCTAGCATGAAAAAGACAGCAATATTTTCTTATTGTTTTGTGAACTATCTGAAAAAATAACATTGCTAATATAAGTTACAAAGCAAATGAACTTATTTTTCAGTATGACAAACTGGAATAGACAGCAGCTGTGCAAGATAGACCAATGACAGCCATCAAATATATGCATGTTGAATACTAGTCAAAATCAGTATTGCTAATATTGAAGCAATATTAAATTCTTATACTAGGAAGGAATTTAGACTAAAGTTGAAGGTGCAACCACTTTGTAACCATTAATGTACCGGCAGTCCTCATTAGGACCAGCAACTTGGTTAAGCAAAGCAGCTGCTAAATGAAACTTAAAGTGAAGTAAGTGATTTTACTTCAGATTTTCTTTGCTTTACAGTCTTGCGAAAGTTGTAAATGCTAAGATTGCTGGTAAAGTTACTTTTTCCTCACAGTCCTAACTGCATATGGTTGGTCACTAAGGCAATTGCTAAACAAGGATCACCTCTATATTGATTTTATTCATGTATTTCATTTTGCAGTGAGAATAGCACAAATAGCTTAGTTAATACTTCTTCAGACATGAAACTGAAGCTGGTTTCATGTCCTAAATTAAAGCTTCACTTTGTTGGCACTATGTTGTAACAAAAAATTCCCAGCTCCTTACCCCAGGACTCAATTGTATCCAGGATGCTTACTGAAACCACTAACTTACATGCAGATTAATTGCAATGTGCATTGAAGTATCACCTGCAAAATAACATAGTTGGCTCATATCCTTCAATATTAAAATCTGACACAGCAATATTTTTCCAGGTGCCATTTTGAATCCCAGATTATCTGTGATTCTTTCAATCTTGTGGATCAGGTTTCTAGCAATATAAATTGTGCCACATACAAGTTGGACTCTTGTTCTACCAGTCTTCTTTGGATAACTAGAGGCGGGTTGAGAAGTTGAATTCAGAAGATGATAAATGTTCTTGGAGTAATTGTATGTTCTGACTTGAAGGAGATGAAAATGCTCTTCCATCTGAGCGGATTTCTCAATCCTACAATGCTGGACAATTTGTACTGGGTTTTGAAACATGCCTTTCTAAAAAAGATTTTGGAGATCATGGTACAATCGTACAAAAGAAGCAAATTATCTTGATCCCTTTTGTTAAACCTCAGATTGTGATTTGTGCAAGGTGGAAACTTGTTGATAACTTCTACCAGATGGAAAGAGTGTGACTTTTCTAATCCTATTAGATCCTGAGTAATATTTTATATCATTGAATATGATATTCTTCTGCACTTAGATGTTTGTAGCATAATTCTTCAATACACATAACCAATCAAGACTGTGCAACTCCAAATAAATTTAAGAGGAGACACTTGGAATTCTACCACCAGTTGATTTCCACTTCAAGAAAAAAAACTCAATATTTATTTATGTTACTGTTAGTGTATTAACTGAATAATATAACAATTCATTTACTAGTTCTAATACAACAAACTAATTAACAAGAGGAAAAGAGCACACTCAAGTAATATTACTCTAATGTTCCTCAAAACACATGACCACAAAACTAGAAAATACAAAAACTGTGAAAAAGGAAAATGAGAAAATGCTATAAATGCTTACGTGTTGAAGAAAAAAAGATGTTGAAAGGGGAAGTCATAAAACATGTTAGAACACTGAAATAGAAGTCTGTAAGCAAAGATTGTGTAACTGAAGAGATGTTGAAAAAATACTGTAGACATGATAGGTTGCAAAGCGGCTATGTGATTTGCTTAAGATTTTGGACCCTGCACATGTGTCTAATAACTGGAAAAATGATGTTCTCTTATCTTAAGAGACAAGTAGAAATGGATGCAAAAATTGCAGGGGATGGATTTGTTCAGTGTCCAGGGAAGGTATGGAGCAGAATTCCTGTTGTAACAAGAAATGTCAACAAGCAACATGAGAGTGGTGCATTTTGATTTTTAGCCAAGAGTGCAGGTCATTTCTCTTCAGCAAGTCATTGCAAAATGCAGACACATAAGAAAAAATATTATTCTCTACAATTAAAAAAGAGGTTATTACAGAATATAGAGTTGAAGGTTGGTCCTTAATTTGATAAGAATGCTAAATAATGGAAGTAAAGCAAGGGTGAGAATAGAGTGCCTAAAATATATTCAATACTGAACAGACAAAGAAACCAATGATTTTGTTCATATTAAGTATAACAATATCACACATCATCTTTTTTCTGAGTAAGGACAGCATACAGATTATCCAATTGCTATGTTCATTGCCACCATAGAAAATAGGCAAACCTAGTCTCAATCTAAGATTATCCACTGAGTTTCATGGCTGAGTAGGACTTGAACAATCTGCCTTATCCAAGAGTACTAGTACTATATGTTCTCTAGAACATATTAGAAACTAAATTTATCTGCATTGTTTCTTTAAACACAAGCAAATATAAGCCATCTCTCTCTCTCACACACACACACCTCCCTGAGTCTTTATGGTTGAATAATATATGTAAGCAAAGTTAAATCATTAAACTAAAAATAAACTGATGCATTTTAGAAAAATAAGCATCTTCTTGATAAATAAATTGCTTAAAAATTTCACAAGACATAGTATTTATTGCACAGCTGTGTCTTTTGCCCCTTGTTCAAAAGAGAAAAAAGCATTTTGAAGGCTCGTAAAGTATTCCACTTTCATCCTGAAAGCCGCCTATTAGTCTCTATAGATAATTATAGTAGATACATTGACTATCTTTTCTGTTTTTCATTAGAAGTCCACTATTCAAAAAAGGAGAAATGCATTTCAGGAAAGATATTCAAGAAAATACAAACAGAATCACAGAATGCAGTTACGAGATATTGTTTTGGATATGCTCATCTTGAGAATCTGTTCTCACTACCAGATATGTAGGTCATGTCTGAACACTTTCCCATGGTTCTCAGCATTAGCGACTCCTTGGTCTCTCTTACCTTCCAATTTAAACCTCAGAAAATGCAGACAGTACAGAATGCATATTCAATTGTTCTTGTTTCTTAAGAATAAATCTATACCATCATGTCTGATAAATTTTGGGAGAACATGAAAGATTGCACCTTCAGTGTTGGCCTTTTCAGAAGATTGAGAAGAACTGAGATGTAATACAAGAGAGAAAGTACAGGCTTTACTAACAAATTTAAAATAAATTAATCAGCAGGAACAGATATAACCATTCAACAATTCTTTAAAAATTAGCAGTATTGTGCTGATCTTCTAACAAAATTATTTTCTAAATTTTATAAAATCAACATTTACCCAAGGAGTGAGAAATATTTAATTTAAAAAAAAATTCAAGGAGGAATGCAAAAAAATTACTGCTTAATTATCTTAATATTGATCCTGGGCAAACTGGTGGAAAAGGATTGAAAAGAAATACCAAATAATAGGAAAACAGGTTTTGCTTTAAAAAGAACTAAAATATCTTCTAGAAGAATAAAATTTGTCTCCCTAACATTGCAGGGGTTTCAGTGTGTCAGTAAGCAGTAACCTGAGATAGATATGACCTTCCACTAAATATACTTGAATTATTACAAAATCCCAAGCTTTTTAAAATGGAATGGGACATCTTGTCACAGCCAACTTGCCATGGCCAACTCACCATGGGACAATTCACCACAGGACAATTCACCAAATAGAAAAGTTAAATTAATTTCAACAGAACCATGGCCAATAATAATAAAATAAAGAAAGTCAATTCAGAAATACAAGAGTTACAATAATTTCAACAAAAACATGGCCACCAATAATGAAAGTAACTGAATGAAACGATTAATATAGCATTGAATTGTGGTGTCACGAGTTGTCCCATCGTACAGGGGTCCCCAATCCATGGTCCGTGAACTGGCACTGGTCCACGGCATGCCAGTAATTGAGCCATGCAAACAAGTCAAGTCCCATTGGTGGGATGCAGGCAGCATGCAAAACCACCCCCCATCCAGTTTGCGGAAAAACCTTTACCCATGGAACTGGTTTCTGGTGCCCAAAAGGTTGGAGGCCACTGCTGCAGTGAGTTTTCCCATGGCGAGTTGTCTGTGGAAAGTTGGCCATGGCGAGTTGTCCTAGATCCTTTTAAAAATCACAGCAACTGAGAGATAAGCAATGGGATCAGCAACTTGCATGCATCACCCTCCATCCCTTTAACCCTCAGTTAAAGTCACGAGGTCATATGGCTGGAACTCAGTGCTAAGATTCTAGGTGCAAAAGAAAAAGGAAAAAAAAGAATAGAGATCCATGTTCAAGGTCTCTGCAAAGCAAAACATTATCATTTCCAACTTTAGATATGGGAAAAAACGCAAACATTCTTCATTCTCACTCTCTCTAGATGTTCAAGGACCTCCTGTGGTCCACAAGTTATAAAGATAAAGGTTCCCCCTGCACATGTGTGCTAGTCCTAGAATATTCTTCCTACTTCACATACTTAATTTCAAATTGATAGGCTTCAAATTTTCTTCATCTTTTCCTGTAAGCTTCCTAGATGCATCTAGCTACCTGTTTGAATCTGTTTTAGCTTCAAGGCTCAATCAGTCCTATAACGAACTGGCAAATCTGAAGTCATCATTTGGCTTGACATGGTCTTGTTTTAAAGGTCATTATACTTTCCAGCATTAGAAAGGTGCTTACAGGTAAACTGGGGTTAATTGTGAACTAACTTTATGTCAACCGAAACTGATTTTAATCAGTCAAAGAAAGCTGAATAAAGCTGACAATGCTTTTTTATAAAGAAAATACTGCAGCATTCTAGTCAAATCAAATAAAAATTCCACCTTTGATATCTATTACTCTTTTGTTTCTAAACTCACCATCTGGAGAAAGACCGTGCAACAGATGGTCATTCTTATTTTAGATAACTCAGAAACAACTGGTTTTTTCAGAAACCCTGCCAACCTAGTATGAGTCCTTTCTTTCCTTTTTTCTTTATTTATTATGCATGATATTTTGGCGACTTTGTTAGATTGTTAGAAAACATAACAACCATTGCCTACAGCAATGATTTGCATAGACTATATTTAAACTAACAATGACTATAAAGACAGTGGTTTCTTATTAACTGTCATTATATTAATCAACAATTGTTCAAAGACCATGCTTACTTCCCTAATTTAACTGCTATAATTCTCTTCTTCAATTATGTTACAAAAATAAAAGTTCAGTTAAAATTGAGTTTAATTTTCCATTGAGTTATTGCTTAAGATAAATCTAATCCTCTGATAGGAACTGAAAACTAAACAAAAGAAAGTAGCTAATGAAGCTAAAACAAGTGGTAAGTGAAATCTGAAGAAGCAATGCCATTTTCCCCCCAAGCTAATTCCTGTCAAATCTAAGCCATATCCTGATTCAAGCTTTACCTAAGATATAAATATCTCTCTGAAAGGCAGCCTTCAATAAATAAAACATTAAGTTTCTGTAACAGTCATATTATTCCAATTCTAAAAGGTTAGAAGTATTTTCAACATTTAACCAGCTGATTGTATCTGAAATATTGCTTTCAATTGTGTCTTTTGAAATACTATTTCAAAAAACTTCTTAGAACTAGGAAAAAATGAGGGATGCTTTTGGTTGAAGTGATCAACATGTCTACCAAAGGATATGGATGGATGGATAGATTACTAACAGACAACATGCTAATATCCATCATAAATATTCCCAGTTAGCTAAAACTGATTATACAACTGTAACAGGCCACATGGGAATAAACAAGCAGCAATATCTAAGAAAACCAACCAACCATTAATTCTATTTACAACATTGTCACTGTAAAATGTTGCAATCTACAATCTACTATATATATTTATAGACATTCTGTGCATAAGATTTTGTAATCCAAGAACATACTTGCATTTGAAATCTTATCAAATCTAATGCAATAAAACACAGCATGTAACCTAGATCAGTGGTCGCCCCGGTAACGTCTGGCTGGGCTGCAAGACCTTGGCCAGGCCACCAGGCCATGTCAGAGCTCGGCCCGGCTGCTGGGCGATGTCGGAACTCGACCTGGGGGGTGGGCTATGTCAGAGTCTGGCCCAGGGGGCAGGGAACATTGGAGCTTGGCCTGGGTGGCCGGTCATGTTGGAGATCAGCCTGGGGCCGGAAGTCATCAGAGCTCGACCCAGGGGGTGGGCGACTTTGGTTCGGCTGCTGGGACATGTCAGAGCTCGGCCTGGAGGGCGGGGGATATCAGAGCTCAGTCCAGGGGGGTGGGAGAGCTTGGCCTGGCTGCTGGGCGATGTCGGAGCTTGGCTGGGATGGTGGCCTATGTTATATAAAATATAAACATTCATATTGCTGGTCCTCAGGATTTCAAATTATGAATTTGGTGGTCCCTGAGGTCAAAAAGGTTGGCAACCACTGACCTAGATAAAAGAAAAGCTGTCAACAAGTTATGTAAGTATTTAAGTTCTTAAGTACTTATTATTGTATACTGTTACCACAATAGATGCATTCTTAAACTTTGAAATAACCATTATATGCATCTTTTCAATGATTGATTACTATTACTATTATTATTATTATTTAGACTTATATACCGCTTAACAGTACTTTACAGCACACTCTGAGCGATTTACACAGTCCTCAACAATCTGGGTCCTCATTTTACCGACCTCAGAAGGATGGAAGGCTGAGTCAACCTTGAGTCAGTGAGAATCGAACCGCTGAACTTTTGATGGCTAATGGCAGATGGCAGTCAGCAGAAATAGCCTGCTGTGCTGCTTTTAACCACTGCATCATCCTGGCTCTTAGCACATTAGAAAGAGATTTTTTTAAAAAAAGGAAAATAGGTAGGTATAAAGGTGCAGACATTTTATAAATAATTTTGCATTAAATTCCAATAGTTTTCATTTAATATTATAATTTAATATTAGCAAGTTTTTCCAAGAAATGTAAAACTAATATGTTTAAAACAAGTTTTGTAACATCTTAAAGATAAACCAATTAATTCAGACATAAGCACTTATACTTTATATTTATATGATCAGGTGAAGTGAATGTACTCCAGAAGTAAGAGCATTCTGAAATCCAAGAACTCATGAGATGTCATGCACATTTTCAACACAAAGGTGACCATATATACACACAGGATGAAATGCACAAAAAATCGCTTTTCCAGAAAACTTTGCATAAAATGCAATACAACACTTTATTTATGTTGGCCAAAATTACTTCATTTTCACTGCCACTGATAGCTAAAGTAAAGCAGTTTTAAGTACCTTTGCTTTAAGTGAACTGCAAGTCATGAGATTTTCTTGCCTCTCTTCCAAAGAGGGGGAAATGGTTGTTTTCACCATTTTTACAATAGCATTTATGAATTTCCTGAGGCAAGGTTTATGGCATATGGTTTTCTTAAAACAAAAAGGTTAAAAAATATTGTTTGGTAGACAACAACTTCTTCTAGCTTGTCGCCTTCTTTTCAGCTCACTTCTCTTCACTGACTTCACCTTCACTCTTTCAATCTTGCTATGAAACACTAACTCAGCTAACTAATCGACCATCAATTAGGAATGTAGCAACCTACCTAAGTCTTCATTTAAACTAAAGTTCATTTTTCATAATGTTCTAGGTCAATACTGAGAACAGGGATGAAGGTTTTTAAGATGCCACAAGATTCCTGACTGATTTTGCTATCAACGATATGGTTAGTCCTCTAGAAATGTTTAACAATTCAGAGCAAAGTTTGTAAAAGACAGCTTTCCTTTAGGTATGTGCTCACATGAATAAAGAATGAGTTCTTTTGTAACAGTTTGTTAAATATTTCATGTAGCAAGCTAAAAACAAATTGCCAATACTTGAACTCACTGATTTTTCCTACCATTATTTATTAAAGGTATGTTCCAAATGTAATACAGCTGGGCACAATATTTAAGTTCTACTCCCTGAACATTGCTTTCCTGATCAAAACAGAAACTCACAAATACCTGGATCTTGAAAACATAAATATACACACTGAATGCATACACAGAGAAAATAATTCAGGAACTACTCACCCTAATTTGCAGTTTGGCTTTCCAGGTTGGTACTACCTAAACCCTCACTGGAGAAGACTGAATTCAAGACACATTGCCAATACCATTTAAAATGTACAGTTAATCATCGATTCATGACTGCTCATTTAACAATGGAGATACAAGGTTATCAAAAAGGGCGCTTTATGCTAGACTAGTACTGGAAAGTCAGGGTATGAAACTGGCATGGTGGTCATATCTGCAATTAAAAACTAGATATGATAGAGACGCAAAAACAGAAGAGTTTGAATCAGCCCG
>JANHFO010002170.1:315397-327361 GCA_032468095.1 Pareas carinatus
CCATCCGGTAGAAAGCCAATTACTTTTATGTTGACTTTTTATATATTGTGTTAAATGTTTTTTTGCTGACATATAATATGGATTTTGTATATATATTTACTTTTCTTTTGTCATGGTCTCCTCATATACTAAATTAATAATGTTTTGATGACACATTATCCTCATACTGAAGGCAACAGTGAAAATGCAATGCTGATATTATTAAATTAAAATTAGCATCAAATTACCAATATATGCACTTGCTTCAGCACTAAGTTCATTGCAATTCCAAGCACGTCAGATAATGTATGTATTTCAAGCAGCATTCTAGTAATATAATACTAAGGATATAAAAAAGGCACAATACATCAATATTACATGTTTCAAATCATGGATCTTAAATTATTAAGCACATTCACAACACAAAGAGAAGAAATCCCCAGGGGTCCCAAACCCCTGGTCCATGGACCGGCACCAGTCCACAGCATGCTATAAACCGGGCCACGCAAACAAGTGAAGTCCCATCTGTGGGATGCAGGCAGCATGGGAAGTCATGTCCCCTCTGATCCGCAGAAAAACTTCTCTTCATGGAAACGATCCCGGGTGCCCAAAAGGTTGGAGATCACTGCATTAATGGATCCATGATAGAATGTTTAAAAGTTGAGAAATTACCCTAAAATCAGTAAATTAAGATCAAGTTCCATTTTCAAAATACTATTTAAATGGAATTTGGAAGAAGTTTTGGCTTCTGTACATCAGATTCTGAGTGATATGACAGAAATTTGAATTTTTTTTTTGAAGAATTGGTATTTCAGAAATCAACATACCTTTTTTTATTATCGTTCAGCTTTACGTCATTAGAGTCCACTACATTTGCTAATGCTGTACCAAAAACTGTCCTAATATGTTCAAATACCATATTCACAAAAATAGTTCACACATACATACATGACATCTGGTTCTTATTTAATCCAGGACTCACTACTGCTAAAATGCATTTCTGTGCTGAACAAAAATGTTAAACCAAGATTAGTGTAACTATTTCTTTAAAAAAAACAAAAAACTTCCACCCTATGTGCATTCCTTCCTTCCTTGCAATCTTGTTAATCTTGTTTACTGAACAATAAGTGAGTAAGAAGGAGAAACATTTTATAAAATTAGCCCTTCTTCCAAGAACATACTCTTCCTATCTGTACTCATAAAAGAGAACAAGCAGTAGAGGCAACAAGAGTCTGAATGGAAGTAGCTTCTGGCAAAAAAAATCCCACTAATCTCTAAAATATGGCAAGCACCAACTGCTTTTAGAAGACAAGTTCTTATAGCTAGAGAGTTACATTGTGCAATGACTACTGCGCATGACTGCTTTTCTTCTTCACATCAAGAGTTGTGCAGGCATGAAGTGTCACTTGCGTGCCTTCTTACAGGATTAGATACGGAGCTGCACATTTAAGCTCTACTATACAGCCACTCTATCAAAATTTAATTGCCTGCCCAATTTTTAGCTAGTCACAACATATCTTAGCATCCATGTTCATAAGCACAACATAAATTTGTGAGGTAAAATTACCATAAATAATAGGGAACACGGGGCTTATTTGGTCACAAATTTCAGCCTCCTCTTACATCATTGGCAGCTTCAAACTATGACAAAAATATGTTTTTAAAAGTTAAGTGAAAGATTAAACACCATTTCTGAAGTGTTAGTCCTTCAACTTTGCATGCACATTACATAAAGTCCCGTCTTAGCCATGAAAGCCAGCTGGGTGACTTTGGAGCAGTCAAACTATCTCAGCCCAACCTACTTCAAAGGGTTGTTGTGGGGGGAAATAGGAGGAAGAAGATAATAAAGACGGGATACAAACAAACAAATAGCTTTCTTATTGTGAAAAGTATTCAGAAATTTAATCTCACATTTCTGATGTCTACCTCTCACTGTATTCACAAACATCTAAAGGAAATCTTGTCAAACTGGTCCTCCTTGTACCTAGTCAAGGTATCTCTACTACTGCAAAGCTTCTCTAGGCTCAACACAGAAAATTTATCAAACAACCTGATGTTGATCTTTTTAACATTTGGAATTAATAGAATTATCAAGTGATCGATTAAATTTTAAATGAATGGCAATGACTTGTAAATTCAAATCAGCCAGAAAAATGAGCAACGTCAAAGGCTTATTTATAACATGGTTATTTATATCACCGACCCGTCTGCAAATAATTATTTTCAGATATGTACATACCCATGATTGTTTGAGAAGCTATGGTTTGCACCTATATAGTAATTGTCAACCACAATTATTATAACCACCAAGATACCTAAAATAGACACCTCATTAATATAAAAAGCTTTTATGGCAATGTAAGGGCAGTAGGGAAAACAGTCTTACAACAGATTAATAAATTTACAGCAGAAGAGAGAAATTCCACTTTTTAAAAATTATTTTTTAGACTTGTAAAGACTTCAAGTAGTATGTCAATAACATATTATTGCCAGTGGAGAGAGGGACAGTTATGATATTGGGTCTTCTTATGTTTGCAGGCTGTTTAAAGTCTAACTAGAAGTTACTGCCATTGTGATCCTGATTATAGTAACTACCAGAACTGAAATTTCCAGTGAGTCAAGAGCCAACACAGCTTCTTTCTCCTCACCCACAATCTTATATTCTAGACACTGATTCAAGACTTTCACAACATCTTCAGCCCAGCCTCCAATAGCAATGTGTAATTACACATCATTAGGGGGATGGCCTGTTATAGTTAAATGACAAAGGGAAAAGGACTGATTCCTGTGGCCCTCCACATGCCCAGAGCCACTTGAATAGAAAGTATGTTGCAGAAAAATAAACTAAAAGATTTGATTACTCTTATCCTATAACTACCAACTCAGTTAGCAATAGAACCACCAGAACTCCCAAGACTGTATTCCCAAATTCCAACCCACCCAGGCAGTCCAGACGGATACTACAGTTCATGGACCTGAAGACTGCCATGATGGCCATACTCATTCCATCCAGACCCCAACAAAGATCATCCACCAGAGGAACCAATGCATTCATGTTTCTATCTACAACAAGATGTCAAGCTAACATCCAATAGCAACATTTGCACAGAAGCTTCTTTAACAAGATTTGTTGAAAAGGAAAGATTATAGAAATTTCGAGAACTAGATTGTTTTCACTTTCAGAAGCCATTTTATGTCTCAGCCTGTTAAAATGGGAACTTAGCCTTTTGATCACAACCTCTGTTTGAACTGGAAAAATGGCTGTTTTACTTGACTGGTAAAAGGAGAATCTCTGGAGAGAGTCCAGAGAGTGGAAAGCTCTCTCAGACTCTGAACATATCATCATCATCATCATTATTATTATTATTATCATTTGTATGCCACCCTTCTCCCGAAGGACTCAGGGCGGTGAACAGCCAGGTAAAAACATATTGCATCTATGCTCATCTATGGCTGTAATAAAGATTTGATTTGATTACCACTGCACCATGTTTGAATTCATGGTGCTGGGAGTTGAATTTCCATTATCTTCCGAGTGCCTTTCTAACAAAAGGAAGATGATATAGAGGAAAGCTCTTCAGTTCACACTAATCAGAGATGTTAACTCTATACAAATAAGATAAAAAAAGGACACTGCTCTCACTGCTCTCATTACCACAAGACACATACCGGTGCTCGATCAGATCTATAATGGAATCCTCAGAATGCTGCTTTGCAACCTAAAATTTCTATGTTCCTTATCAATAAAACAAATGATTTCTCATCTTTGTCAAGAGGTAGAAAGAGCAACCAAAGCCCTTACTTAAACATACTGATAAATGAGGTGCTAAAGTACAAATACCCAGTTTCCAAGATTCTGCAACCTAATCTCCTTTCATTCAGTAAGTTTGACTAATGAGACTCTTTAAGAATATATTTTTCTTGTTTGTGATCATGAAAGATTCACTTTTGGTCTTACATTATTATTGCTCTTGGCATCTTTTTGCTTGTTTCAACTCTTGTAACCTTCTTGAAAAACAAAGAACCATTCAGAATTGCCAATTGGAAATATCTTCACTAAAGCAATTTTGATCATTGTAATGGGTCTTTTATCTTGTACAATAATCTATAGTATGACCATAAAATAATCTGATCATAGCAAGGAATATTCAGATCACAGTTTATCATCTCCAATAAAATATTGGGTTTAAAGGATACACATTTTGTGAATCTAAGTTGAGATTACCTGGGACAAGCTCACTGCCCAATATACGTCATGAAATCCCAAGCCTACCCAGATTCCTCTCCCAGAATATGAAAACCCATGGTTTTCTGAACCCAAAGCTTCAAGGATTTGAGTATCAGACCAGGAGCACCTGGAAGGCTGATATTAGTCAGCAGGATATCCAGTTACTTTCAGGTAAATGTTACTGATCACTGCCAAGGTCTCATGAATGGATGCAGCAATTCTTTCTCCCTGGCTTTAGAATTACAGCAGGACTGGAGAAAAAAGATCTCCAATAAGGTCAGAATTGTTGTCCAACTAAAGTCTCAATAATACACACAACAGTTGTGCATTTGTCTATCACCAAATTATGCATGGATGAACTAGGCTTTATTCCACAAAGACTTTGTGAGGCAAATGCATATATTCTTATTACTCAGGAAAAACTAAAGCATACAGTATACCGGTGTAAGCTTTTATGGCTAATGTAAATCAAACACATACAAAATACAAGTTTTGTACAAATACAAAACTCCAGTCACTCCCTCTTCAGTTGTCGTGAGATGCCGAAAGTATACAAAGCAGCTGACAGTGTCTCTGAAGATGGCAGTCACAGCTGCTGACAAAACGTCAGGACACCAGAAAACCAGATCATACCTATTCAGTCTAAAACCTCATTACTGCTTAAGATATGTAGTAAGAATATGCCTATTTCTATTCAAGTTTTGTTGTGGTGAAAAGGTGAAAAGAAATAATATCTAAATAACAGATAAGTTGTTAGTATCCAATTTACCTCTCTCTCATAATGCTTCCTGGACACCATAGTCACTCCCTAATCAAACACACCAAAAACATACCTTTTAAATGTGTTCTTTTAACTTCTAAGGTGAGAGAAAGTCACTTTAAAAAGCTCATGTATTTAAAATGATGAAGCATATAAAGCAAGACCAACATTAAAACTATCAGGCTTTTTTTTAATGAAGCAAGGCATCTGGTTTTTTTCGGAATACAGAAGGGAGCAAACTGCTCCTTTTTGCATTTCAGCCCCAGACTAGGGGTCATAGCAGGCAGTCGCTTGTAAAATTTCTTTGCTGTCCATTAAAACTATGTCTCATTCACTGATACATACATAAGTCATGATGAATAGCCTAGAGTCTTAGATTGGATTGATAATAAAATCACTGCACTCTTAGACTTAGTCTGAGAAATCTTGGAATACTGAAAAATTATCATAAGAGAGACAAATACAAACATCATGTTAATTTTTAAAAAGAAAAAAAGGAGAATCTTGGAATTGATTTTGATTTTTAAATTGATTTTTATATTACAATTTAGAAACGTATAAAGGACTCTATCTGCTGATAACAAAACATTGATTTAAAGACAACATGAAAGATCATGAATAAATACAGTCAGAATAATCTTATTTATTCAATGGATTAAGTCTGAACACATTGTGGTAATGCAGTGAATGTAAGGTATCTTAATAATAACATAATACTAGGCAAGAATACATGACATTTCTTTAATAATGGAAATCTAAT
Organism: Pareas carinatus; assembly: GCA_032468095.1. Lineage (NCBI taxonomy): Eukaryota > Metazoa > Chordata > Lepidosauria > Squamata > Pareidae > Pareas > Pareas carinatus. The sequence continues at coordinate 321,125 of JANHFO010002170.1, forward strand.
GCTGCAGGACTGCAGGCACGCCCCATGGCACAAACTGGATTTCTAATTAAATATGCAGTGACTAGTGTGTAAAACAGCTCAAAACTGTAATTACTAGATAAAATAATATTTATTTGTGAGCATAAAACATTGTTTACATGTGAACTAGTCATCGTTATTCTTTTTAATACAAAGGCAGAAGACCTTATGAAGCTATACAGTTCAATGATATATAAGATGGTATTTGGCAGTTCTTGGATCTTTATGTTTCTAATAATATGCCAGCTTTTGGGGCCCAATAAAATGCACACATTAATAGACTCACTTCTCCCCTTTTCTCAAACATTAGGAAAATATATATTTAACTTGGTACTGAATTCACACACTAACCTAAATCCAAAATCAAGCTATCAGATGTGGTACATGCCACAAATATAGACCATATTAAAAGAGAATGTATACATTAACAGAAGATTAAATAATCAATAGTTAATTTTTGATGGCTGTTTAATATCTCTTGAACAGCAAGCAGCACAACCCATAATAACAGATACTAGAGAATGACAATAAAAGAAGATTACTATGCTTCTAAACTTCCTGAATGCATCTGGCAATCTACCATGCAACATCTTATGCTGTAATATATAGATTGTTGGCCTGCACCAGTAGATTTCATTGAATGTTCTTATGTTCTTACTTGAAATCTCATTACGCTTTACATTTTTCTGTATAAATCCACTTCATTTACACTAAGGCAGACTGAGTGGGCTGGGTAGGTATGACTGAGGAGAAGTGGTCCCTCATATATCCTGCTCATGACACAATTGGCTTTAAAATTATAACCCCTTTTTTCAACAAATCAAATATATAACTAATGCTAACTTTCATTGTATTTTAATGTCTTATAAAATGGAATTGTGGGCTTCTGTTCAACTGCAGAATTTCTTACTGAAGCTAAATACACAGATGTGTTAAAGCATTCATCCATATTTCAGAAAGGTCCAGTTTGATCAATGGTTAAGGCATCAAGCTAAAAACTAGGAGATATAAGTTTTAAGTTCCACTTTAGGCATAAATGTTTGCTGAGTGTTTTTGAACCAGTCACCCTCAGCTTTATCCACCTCAGAAGACTGCTGTTGTAGGGAAAATAGGAAGAGGAAAATATATTAGGCATGTTCACCACTTGGGAGTTTAAGCTAGGATTTTAAAAAAATAAAATAAAATAAAATAAAAAATATACTGCAAGTGTATACTGGAAGTCAAACACAAAGAACATATAAGTATGTCTGCCTGTCTATGAATTATCAAAAAATTAACATTGGAATATCTCTTAAAATATGCATAGATTAATTTCAAGGTAATATTAATTTTTAATATAATTAATCTTATCTCAAAAGATTTTATAAGAAATTTGACTGACTTATATCCATTGAAGTTGTAACTATACACTCAGATATTTAATTCAACTGTGTGATAAATTTTGGAAGAAACGTAAACTCAAGTATTTTATAGAATCTGTTCAAATTGTGGGTTTAATCTAAAATAATTTACAGACGTAATAGATTCCCAAAGTAGCAAATTAGATTTATTCCAGTTAATAGTATAACCAGACTATAAACATATTGCTTTGCAATGTTGCAATTACCAACATTGGTAATAATTTATATAATTTTCAAGAATAGCCATATTATTGGTATTCTGTATAAAAACAATATATACTCAATGTTAAATGCTTTATCTTTAATATTTTGAGACTGTGAAATGGTTCAAAAACCAAAGTGAAAATCAAAGAGGCAAGGTAGATTGTTTATAATTTAAAGGGCCACAGTGTAATTTAAAGAACTGACAAACAAACTGAATGGCGATCATTCAAGCTACAGGATGAAATTCACAATGCCATCAACAAAAACATAATAGAAACTACATTTTCTTAAAATGCATTTCAATGTTCAGTCTGCACCCTATCAAACACCTTTTCTGTATCTAACAAATCAGAAGAGCTGATTACAATTTATTTGCAGCTATACCCATATCAATCACCAGGCAAATATTTATCAGATGTTTATGGAACCCAGCCATCTTTCATGTCTGAGGTGATTGAAATGAAGAACTCATTCTATAATCACAGATAAGCTCTTCCCTTGTCACATTGGGAATAGTCCAGTACCAAGTTTTCCAAGCAAACCTAAACCCCAATTTACCAGCATCTATCTGGGTTCACACAATAGCTTTTCCATCCACAGTTTATTAGATGTCAAGATTTGGGGGGGGTGTTGCTGAAGGCAATTGCTTGGGGATGATTACCTATCTCAGGGATAACTGTTTCTTCACTGATGTCACCATATGATTTACAGAACAGAAGGATTCTTCGCTGCTGCTTGCATGGCAAGTGCTCTCCATTTTGTACTGTTCAGCCTCTACCATCACCAGAAAAAATATATAAAATGACACTGGGGTGGCACTGCTAACTTTTTCATTCATACTGGCTTTTGAAAATCTATGTGTTGTTTAAATATATGGTCTCTGACCATTTATATGATTTGTTATTTATAATGCACTTTTTACATTGCAATTTGAATGTTGCATGCTTTGATGTTATAAAGTCAGTCAGCATAAAATTATTTAAAATAAATATCAGATTTTTTAAACATGTTGTTAAAATCAATCTTGACATGCCTGAGATCTAACAGATCAGACTACTGTCCTCTTTGCCACTTCTACTCCATGTTCTTCCACCTCCATCGATGCTTCAAGATCTAATTAGTGTGGCTTTTGCTACTCTGTTGGGACTGAGTCTAGGAGTCTATAAATTAAACTATAATGATGACTGTACTAATGATCCACCTGATACACAGACAGACACACATAGTCTATGTATAGCATACTACTATACTAGAAAGAAGTCCTGTAACTCCATATTTTTTTCAAACCCTCTCTACATATAAAAAACATAATTTTTAGTTAGATCCAATAATACAAGATTGTCTAATTGTCTTTTCAATGATCATTCTGGCACAATTTCTATTTGTATTCCTCCTCCACCACCTCAATGTAAACAAATAATTAATATATAGGAACAACAGATATCTTTGGTAATGAAAATATAAAGTTTACTACTTTTGAAAGACAAACTGCATACGGGCTTAGCGGGAATTCAAATTATAATCTTCCCCTATAAAAGCTTATTATAGTAGTACCCTGTGTTTCCTCATAGGTAGACAGGAAAAACCATAGTTACACCAAAAAAGGCTCCTTAATTATATAGGCATAGTTTTATCCTGAGCTTAATGCAGCTTGGTCCCAGTGTATAGGATTGCAGTCTAAATTATTTTATCATTAAAACTTCATTTTTTAAGATTTCATTATTACCATAGTTCGTAGGACATAATAATGACTATTTTGAAACATTTAGGACCGAAGCTTTACTTTTACAAAAGTTGTTTTTTCATGCTCTTTAAAAACAGTGAACAATTAATATCATGCAATTCTAGCAGCATTTTCTGAACAAAAGTACATATTAATAAGTAACATTAAAGTACACAAAAAACTAATCTATATCTCCAATTCTGTTTTTGCTGGACAAAATAAATGAATGGCTACAATAACATGATAAAATTAAGAGATTGTCAAGAAAGCTACCTTACTTTATTTCATGGAAGCCAGAGTATTGTCATCGTTAAAGATTTGGGAAACTGAATAATTGAACACTATTTAACTAATATAATGCTCACATTCAGCAAGGAAAGTCACTCTATGCAGCTGCAACCTTCTCCAAATGGAGATGTTACACTGCATTAGTAACCATCCAATCCTTGAATGGATGAGTGAATATTTTTATCCCTATTTCAATCTACAACATGTTATTATTATATATAGCTAATTGCTTAGTTCAGAATTAATTACAGAGATATTTATTTTATTTTATTTCATGAGCATCATGATAATAACTCAAAATAAGCATTCTTGAACTAGAATGATGGGACATACTGCAAATAGTATTCATAATTCAGAAATGTGATAAAGTAGGAACTATTTAAACACAGGTGAAAGATCACAGATAAGAGAGAAATATATGAGGGTCTTAAAGCAGCTCTACTATCTACTTATTTCAAGAAGACCACATAAAATAAATTAATATTAGTTAATGCACTCACTGTATTAAATGTAATAGTGTGATTTTCATTTTAAGAATTAGATTGAAGTAATTATGATTTAGAGACACTATGATATGCCGATTTAAGGCACCATGCTAGATACTAGGTGACCAAGTTCTAGTTCTGCCTGAGAGGAAAAGCCAGCTGGGTGACATTTAGGCCACAATCTCTCAACTCTAGAAAAAAGAACTTCCAAAAACCTTGCCAAGAAAACTGCAGGGGCTTGTTCATTCAATCACCAGGAAACAGAATGATTTGAATGCACATACACAAACACACACAAGAATTTAGCTGAAATATTAACGGTAATAATGGCTATTCAGTATTTAAACATACTGAAATTATAATTTGCATTAGCTTTATTTACGTTGATTTATTTCAATTAAATCTGCACAGTGCATGCAGAGATAAATTATTTAAGTAAAATGATTTCTCCAGTATGTTTAAATATTTTCTCAGCAATTAGTTTTCATTTATTTCAATGAGTATCCCAACCCCCAAATGTGCAAAAATTTCTGTAACACATTTGTAACAAAGTAATTTATCATGTACAGACAACGGATATTTCTAACTAATACAATATTCACAAAATAATTATCTTTCTGCAGTCAACATATTTCAATAAATATCTTTCAGGTGGGATTTACAGGTGCATTTTCTGCTTTATTCTTCTTTGGTCACATCAAAGGCTTACTGAGATAAAATAGCCAACATCACCATGGCATATAATAAGCGCACACTGAACAGAGACACGTCACAGTGATATACTATTAATCTACTTCAATGCTATCTCTTCTAAAAATGTATTTCCATAATCAGGGTACATAGTTCACTTGCCAGCTTGGAATTCAGTTTGTTAGTAGCCATAGATTGTTACATATTTTAATAATCCTATATGTTAACATAACTGCTAAAAAAAGTAGCCAACCCACAAGTTATAAATATACAAAGAACCACTGATTATTGGCTGCCTAAGACTGGATCTAGCTGTACAAGTAGTTTAAAAACTAATTGTATATTAGGAGTATAAGCGTAAACATGCTTATTAAAAGTGAGTCATACTGAGGTCAAAGTGATCTGCTTCTGAGAGTGATCCTTGCTTAGGATCAGGATTCCTTTATGAGCACTGCAGGATGTAGGTCTCAGAGCAAGCACCCTCCTACTGACTATAAGAGCATTTTTCAATCAACCCTTAATAAAATGCACCTATCTGAACGGACACCACAGCACTTCGACATATGTATGAAACAACCCCACAAATCTGTCAAATTTAAACCTGTGCTTTTTAATTTACTATCCCCAATTAAAACCCGTGTTTCCTGCCCATAAAACAGGACAAATCCTGCATCGTCAGGTTAAGTTTAAGAAAGGAAGGCAAGCTCCTGCACACTGTCACCTGAAATCTCATTTTATGTCTGTTTCAGCGACAGCCGGTAGATAAGCCGCTTTCTCCTGCTCCGTAAACACATCTCCCTGTTTTCAAACGGGGGCGGGGGGGACAAGCTACAGACGCGCTCTCGGTTCCTGAACTGTTGAGAGAACCCCAATTAAGCGGCAAGCCAATGTAAACTGAAATACTCCACTTCGCTGCAGTTTAAAGAAATGTTTACCCGCATCCCCAGTCCCTCCCGCCCCCCCCTCCCCAAACTCTGGATCCTCCTACTACAGAGAAAAGAATCGCCTGAAGAATTGGCGAGTTGATCCGCACAGAAACCGAAAGGCTGCGACATCCGGTCTTTTCCCACCACTGCGGCCAATTCAAACTTCAAAGCCTCCCCAGCAACCGCCGCCGGGCAGGTATTGAAGTGGCTTTTGCCCCGGTGCGCCCTTTGAACGTGCGCGGTGTTTCTGCAGCCTATCCACACACAAAAAATCAAAATGGGGCTGTCGAGCGCCAGAAAGAAACACTTCGAAGGATGGCAAAACAGCAAAGGCTGCGGGCGCCGGGCAGGGGAGGCGGCTGCCAAAACAATGCTTGGGAAGCCGCGCCGCACGCCGACCTGCCCCCGAGAGCGACCCCTGGCCGGCTTCCCCGACAAACCCGCGAGCTCCCTCGCAGCCAGGCAGGCACGGAAGCCTCGCGGCTCTCCCGGGTGCGTGCAAA
>JANHFO010002170.1:403556-415505 GCA_032468095.1 Pareas carinatus
TTCTTCTTCCTTCTTCCCTTCCTCTTCATTCTTTCTATCTTCCTTTGCCATTCTTATTTTACAACCAGTCACAATCTAGTATCTTTTTTCATTTTCATTTTGATTTTACGTACATTTTATAGGGGTACCCAATTTTTCTTGCTTAATCTTTTTCTATTAAGTTTTTCCTCCTTACCCTTTCAACCATAAGTAACTCTTTCCAGGATGTACATTTTAAGTTAGTCCAAAATACACATGTAAAACCTGGACTTTTAAACAATTCCAAGTTATCACTTTTATTTTTACTTTCTTTAAATTACTTATCTCTATTCAACCTATATACATTTAATTTTTAACACTTTGTTATGAGACTGGTGTTTTAAGTTCTTATCACCTTTTGTCATAAACAATAATTAGATACATACAATAATAAATATAATCTGAATCTTTAAATTTTGACTGCATTGTAGAGAGTACTGTAACATTATATAAATAATATAATTTCTCCATTCTTGTCCGATTTTTTCCTTATTTACTTTTATTTTCTCTCTTCCTTTTTTCCCTTCCTCATCTCAGATTCTATCTTTATCTCCTTCTTCTTATTCTTTCTCTTACCTTTTAACTTTCTCTTATCTTCTTTCTTAACCTTCTTTTTTTCACCATTTAACTTTTCTTTTGTATGGCTTTCTCTACTTACTTCTAAATAACCTTATCCCTAATCCCTAACTCCAGTTCTAACCCTACCCTCCCTCACCTTAATCTTAACCCTGACCCTAATCTTGACCCTAATTCTAACCCTATCTACTTTAACCCTAATTCTAATCTTAACCTTACCCCTAATCTATCTTAACCTTAACACTAGCCTATACCCTAGTCTTAACCCTCACCGTAACCCTAACTTTAAATCTAATCCTAACCCTAACCTTAACCCTACTTCTGACCCTCACTCTTAACCTAACCTTACCTAGCCAGTTCTCGTCCTTCTCCTTCTCTATTTTATCCAACTTTTTCTTTCCTTCTACCTTATACCAACTACCTTTTCGGCTAATCTGATGCCCTCTTACCCTTCTTTTTCTCCTTCTCTTTTTTCTCTTTTCTTCCTACTTTCCTCAACTTTCCAGTTTCTTTTCAAAACATCCATCAGTCCCTTCAACATAAACAATTGACCAGGTAATTTATCTTCTTTTTGTACCTTTAACATTAATTAACTCAATTCCAAATATACATTTTCATTCTTTCACTTTATGTTTCCCAAATATATTTATCTTGTATTCTATCTACTGTTTTTGTCTCATTCTTGTTCTGATTTTCTGTAAAATATCTTCTATCTCACTTTTAGATTCCAATTGGGTTTTTTTAATTTAATTTTTCCTTTAACCTTTTTGATAACTTGTTTAATATGGTATCAATAATTCATACAACACCTCATCACTATTTTTTATATACTACCATCAACCTTCCCTTTTACCACTAACAGTTATCAAGGGGGACAGAGAAAAGTGAAAAAAGAAAAGTACTTTTTTTCATTACCATATTTTAAATCATAACCATGTCACATGCTATATATTCTTTAACCTCATTTCCTCTTAATGACTACATATTTAAATTCTTGTTTTAACCTATCCCTTTCTTAGTAAATGAATCTTTTGCATATACTTTTTTCTTTTGCAGGCTTTTTTTCAGTTTACATTTTTTATCAAACAATTTTTCTTCCATTACCTTCCTCTTAATTTCCCACTTGCTCTCATTCTTTTCCTTTCATTTTTTTCTTATTTTCCTGTTCAATCCTGTATTTCATTTTATGGGATTTCCCCACGTTACCCTCCACCCCATTTCCTCTGCAATCGCTTTCTTTGGAGTTTACATTTCTAGCAAACATTTTCTGTTCACTTTTTTTGGAAAAACTTTAAATTCCCCCTGTTTTTTCCTCCAATGTATCTGTCTCTTTTGTTACAGATCTTAAATTCTTCTTCTTCCTCCTCCTTAACCTTTTCCCTTCTTCTTTTAATGTTTAATGTCAGTTTTAATTTCCAAGTTCCCTTTTCCATTTTCCGAGAGTTTTGTAGTCGGCAAAATCTTTCCACTAGAACTCGCATTTCCTCTCCCCACCATCTCAGCCATTGTTCAAATGAGTCACCAGAGTTAGGTGGAGACTGTTCGCAGTCCATTATTTTGTCTTTTATTAATTCAGTTCTGTTTCCTCTAAACATTCAAGTTTTAATCCATTTTATTTTTTCTCCTCCCGGTGTTAATTATCAAATTTTAGTCACTAATTCTTAAACCTCCATTTTTAAAATCCATTTCTTGTTTCAGGCTTCCTTCTTCCTGCCCCCTTACGAAATGATGGGTTACTTGCTTGATTATATTCCAGATATTTCCAACACAATGCCCTCTTTGAGTTCCCAGAAGTGGTTCCTTCTATTTTTTTGAATCCATCATTTTTTTCCATAAGACATTCCTCTCCATAAGTGCCAAATCAACACTTTTTAGTCCCTATGGGGAACCAGCTTTGACTTTATTTTCAATCATTCTCTTATTAAGCAAATTTGTGGGGAGAGTACTTTTCTAAGTTTGTTTTCCTCTTGATTGGTAAGTTAGTATTTAAATTTAGTTTTCTCACTGGCTGTCTGCTGTTTCTTGGGTTGCTTCCATTTTGATATTGATTCAGACTGCAACGATCATATCGGCCACCACCTGATATGCGCCTCTGTTGCACCCTCTCTCCGGACACCCCTCCAGGATGCCTTAGGGTCTCGCAGGACCCCTGAAACAGTGAAGAAAGGAACTTCAGCTGCCGAAGGTTCAGCGGCCTCATCCCTGTTCAGTCAGGATTGGAACCGGAAGTCTGTAGTAATTTTCAGATTTAAAGGGACATTTAGGAAACACACAACAGATGTTAAGTGTGCTTTGAAGAAAGAATAGCTAGTTATTAGAAAGCAGACATATATGATCTCTAGTGATTGCAGTTTAGTTGCCTTTATGCTATCCAAATGGCCTGGACTCAATCCCAAGGATCTCTAGCCACCATTGTCAAAATAATCTGGAGTAGGACTCCCATGCAGAACTGAAATTAACAAAGTGTTCAACAGATTGCAAATCACGTGATTATTTGGTTTTGGTTTAGTTTGTTGCATGTACTCAACTGTTGCAGTTTAAGGATAATTGTTTATCACATAACGTTTGGTGTTCCACCACTGCTGGTTTATTCGCAAACCATATTTTAGCTCTGACTTTGCGTGATGCATGAAAGGCAATACTAGATGTGTCCTGGGATTTTCATGTGTTCATATTGAGATGTGTGAGTTCCACTTTTACAGAAGTAGTAACTAATATACTGCATCACATGGAACACTCCTGAGATGAAGCTGAATGAATTTGTGCTCAGTGACCCAGTTTATCACAGTATAACTTGTTCAGTTTCACAATAAAACAGGCTGTTTCTGGATCAAAATAATAAATTATAGATACTGTGGCATACAAAAATAGCATATCATATTTCAGAGTGCACTTAACTAAGGGTGGAATGCCCTTGAAAATAAATGCCAGCAGGTCATCAAGACCCAAGAAAAGCACAGCTTAATTTTTACTTCCACCTGTATATTCTTAGCTGATGAACACAGTATTGGTTATAATAAACATAGTCCAAACTCAGTAAACTCTGTTTACATTGACCCAAGATTTGTTTATACAGATTATATCTTCCATTGTTTGTATGGTACAAAGTAGATGTTGCCTACTATCATAGTTGTTTATTTTTCTTTTGTTAAGAGGAAGATATAATAGGTTGGTTTTGTGAATAGGATGTGTATTGCCATCTTTAGAAGACATGACACAGGTAGATCCAAGTCTAGCTACTTATACAATCAGTAGCCTATATGCACAGTAGCTTGGCAGTTGCAAAAAAAGAATAACACAAATCCCTTAAGTTTAACGGGCTTACAGGTACAATATAGCGCATCCCCTATATTAATAGCATTAATGTAAAATGCTTGATTTACCCTTATTATCTTTTATTAGGAAGGATCATGACTTTCATGTACTAAAGACTGATTTGAAATATCCAAAATGTCAAGAGAGCAGCTAGCAGAGAAACATTATCCTAGATTGCTGTTTCTTGCAATGATTTTATGTGTTTATTTCATTTCAAAACTAAAATCGTGTTTTGTTCCTACTTATGTTTGTTTGGGTGGAGCTGTTGAATCTCCAAACAGTTCTCTGTTGCTATGGCATGTAAAAGGCAGATGAATCACAGCTGCATTTTACACGATACCTTAAGATAATGTACATCCGTGCAGCAGCAGCACATGGGCATGTGGCATTTTCAGCAGACATATTTCAGCATTATTCTTTTTGTTCTAAAGATGGTGTATGTCTTCCTTCCTGAAAATACAATCCATTTCCATGTCTTCTTCTAATACTCCATGAATATTTAATTTCCAAGCCTTCACACAAATTTGATGAGTCAGGCTTGGAAAACATGAAGCAATTTTCTAATCCCTGAATGTATCAACTATCGATTATCTTGAAAACAATGATTCAAGTCTTTCTTCAGAAGTCAGAAAGAAATGTCAAAACTCTGCAGTGTCCTATTTTTATTCAGCTGTGTGTCTCAGTGACTTTGTACTTCCCCCTTCTCTGTGTGAGTGTAATGAGGTGAAAATTGGAGGCTTATATTAGAGATGGACTGAGCAGGATGCCTACAATCACACAACTGCTTCCATTGTTAATCGTGGTCATTTGGGCTCAGTTTTCCTAAACCTCCAAATGTCCTGGTCACAGATCAGGTTTAGGTCAGAGCTCCTATCAACATGTACATTATTATATTTGGCTAAATAGCTACAAGATTGCTTTGGCACAGATAGATTACACATAATAGCTTTAATTTGTAAAAACTATGAAACAATAGCTAAATTTCAGCAGCTATTCTTTCCAGATAGAGGAGAGAGAGGTGGGTGGGAGGGAAGGAGAGAGAAAGAGAGATCAAAGTCACCCAACTGGTTTTGTGCTTAGTCTCCTGGTTTTTAGCCTGATAAGCAATCTAAAATGATAACTTGAACCATGTCAACCAAACAGTATGTTTTCTCTCAAGATTATCAGAAACCTTTGTAGTTGTGAGCCACCCAGAGTTGTTTAAGACGGATGATCATATGAATCTTATAAATAAATAAATGCCTATTTTACAATACTAAATTACCATTTTTAAAATTAGGTGTCTTGGAGGGAAAAAAAGTTATACAGTTTAAAATGAATAAGAGATACTGTAGGTGTGCAGTTGGAATGTTTTGGAACTGTCATGAATGAATAGATATAGCTAACAATAGTATATTCCTAAAGTGATTTTTTTTGCAAGATACATTTAAAAAGTGCCAGGATATCATAATGATTAAGGTGTTGGACTAGCGATAGACAAATCCAGATTCAAGCATGCCTCATCTATAGAAACAGTTCTTAGGAGTTCTTCTGGAGAGAAAATGAAGTGAGATATTCATGTAAACTGCCTTGGATTTTCAAGAACGTAAATTTTAGTTTTTACCTTCTAAATGATAGCTGTTGGTACTCAACTTGTCCTAAATTTTGTCATCTGAAAGCCCTATTCCTTTGCTCTTGTCATAATATTTTTCATATTTATCTTTTGTCCCCTACTACTAAAAGTGAAACAGGGGTTATAAGAAAGAGATTCTTTTTGATCATTCTTGAAAGGGTCTTTTTCCAAATAGGATCTCTGGGTGGGGACTCTGGGAGGGGCGGGTAGCAACAGCGTCCCACTTTGTAGGGACTGAAAGGGAGTGCGAGTCCCAGCACGCCCAGCGCTCAGTCGGCCCCTCCCGGGGGACCCATAGCACAGCCCGCTTCCAATGGAGACTGGAGGAGCCGATCGGGCTGCAGGAGGGGCTCTCGGATGGCCTGTCTGCTGCTCTGGGAAGCACGTGGAGGCCAGGAGGGGCCGAGACAAGCCCTACCATGAGGGACCCCTCCTCATCTGCCAGTTTGGCCCAACAAAACTGGTGAGGGGCTTCTTTAAGCTGCCGGTGGGGATTGCTTACATCCACCTGCAGCCCTGGCCTGACAGGAGACAGGTCATTCCATGTCAAGGGGCTCCGGCCTGAGCTGCAATTGAAGCAACAAATGGGCTGCTCGGAAACCACCTGGCTCTTCAAAGTCCCAACAGCCCCCAAACACACAAAGGCCACCCACAACCTGATTGCGCTGCTTAAAAGGCTCAACCTACTGGTTCAGCTGCCAGCATGTTGCTGCAGGAACTGCACGTTGTGCTCCAGGTCAGTGGCCATGTGGTGCAAGGAGCCAGCAGGTGGCCTAGCGGCAGGAAGCCTGAGCCCTGCATGCGCTGCTACTACCGCCTGGGGCACATCACGGGAAGCCCAAGCAGGCGCCACTCGAGCTTTGCTCGCTCACTCAGAAGCCTTGCCTGCTTGCCACTTGCCTTGCCAGCTTGCTGAGATGCCTCCTGCCTGGCCGCCTCCCTCCTCTGAGGACAGCGCTCCAAAGCCGGCCTTCGTGCTGTGCCTTACGTGCAGGGAAGCATGTGACCCAGCACCTTCTGGGCAGCGCGCCCTGTCGCCCTCCTTGCCTCCTATTGCCCCCCCCTAAGCCATCCCACCGCCCTCCAGGGGCTGATACCTCCCTCTTTGGGAACCACTGATCTAGTTTCTTCCTTTTTATTCTTTTGACACTGAGCAAAGATCATTTCTATTATTTTTCTTAGATCTTTTAGTTGCAGTTTTAACTTTGTGACTATTTGTATTTTTTTTATAATTGCATACAGTAGTCCTTTAGTTAGTGTAATAGGTATTTAATATATTTATTCTGTGCTGTGAAATGTCCCATATATAAATAAATATACTTTCCTCACAGAGAAATCCTGAACTCTTAGTGATCGTTAAAGGTGTCCATTTGCTTTTTGTAATTTTAGTTTTCATAGAAAATTGACATCTGTATTTCTATGAGATTGCCTTTTGAATTAAAATTGATTTTACTATTTGTATCTTTCATTAATTTCCTGGTTTCTATTTTCTTTCATAGAAATGAATAGATTATATGTAATAAAATAGTTATTAAAAATGAACCTTCAGATTATTTGCATATAATTTAGCACATGTTTTCCTTTCCTGCAATGGAAAAGGAATGTTTAAAAATGGCAGACTCCTCGTCCATATTTGGGTTATTCCCTTCCCTTTCTGAAACACACAATGTATCTTTCCTCATGTCTTAAGTTGCTTCCTAACAGATAGTCTTACATTAATACAGATATGCCTGACGGTGTCCATGTGTGCCTGGGAAAGCAATTTTTGAAGCAGAGGAAGTCCTTTGTTTTCCAGATAGTTTTAGAAACCAGTCTCTTGGCTCGAAAAAGTAATGCGGAAACCTCAGAAGTCATGGGGTCAACTCAAATTAGGAACTGTATTCCATTGTGAGACATGGAGCTGCCTTGAATATTTGAAATGACATTCGCGTGATTACTCACATGATCATTTTTAGGAGGTGGGGAGATGGGTTGAAGGAAGATGGTTAGAATGTCCTGATTCAGGAACAAGTCATGTGGCCATCTAATGGAGCGTAGTACCCTGAACCACCCTCTCACTGCAAAGCATTGAAAAGTAGGTCAGTGAGATGATGTAACAGGGATGAGTTAATGAAGAAACTAAACAGAATCTGAGCACTTGTTGAAGCTGTCATTCAGTGGTCAGCAGATGTCTTTCATTAGCTTATGTGTATATGCCGTCAGATATCAGACCATTGGCCTAGAGAAGCAAAAGTTGACCCTGAATTTTCTACAATGGAACAGAGAAGAAGTTAGATCCCTGGAGAGTGATAATAATGCACACCTTTACATCTTACAATATGAAATAGTTGTTCATTTAGTACCCCTGTTTTGATTTGTAGATTGATTATTAGTACCCTACAACTGTTCTAAACCTATCACAAAAATGTATTGTATCGCATGAGGAAGGTAATTTTGTCACATGATGAAATATGTTTTGTGACACGATGATTGTACTTTATAATGACACGATGAATGCACTTTATGATTGTGATTGTATTCATGATTAAGATTGCAGTTCGTCAATTGCAGCTTATATGTACATGACAAGATGAATGTACTTTATGATTAAGAATGTATCTTACAATTGTAATCACAGATTGTTTCTTGTATATATGTAGGTGTAGAGCATGTACACCGGAGACAAATTCCTTGTGTGTTCAGACACACTTGGTCAATAAATTCTGATTCTAATTCAGATTCTGATTCTGATTTAATCTAACTAAATTTAAATCAAATCTTTTTTTCCCATGAGTTTACTCATATCTTTGTTTTAGTCTTTATTATATTTTTGGAATGTGGTCCTCAGCATATCATTCAATTGCCAAATGTAGCTCTTAGTTTGAAAAAGATTACATTGGTTCACCCATTAGATAGAATTATTTCTACTAAATATTGATGGAAAGAACAGAGAAACTGAGATATAGTAGAACATAATATCCACACAGCTGACCTTTCCTCCTCCAAACTACCTTGCTCCTTTAAGATACAGTAGAAGATATTCCACCAGCAATATAAAAGTGAATTTCCACATCCAGTTCAATCAGAACAGCAATGGACATTACCTTTTCCTTTGATTCAAGCAAGAAAAAACTTCAGTCCATACTGAACAAATAGCTCATTCCTGAATTCTGGGAACTATTAAGTTGTTGTGCTGCTTTAGCCCAAGTAAAGCAGAAAATGCCTGATTTGGCTCACAACTCTCCAGTATATTGGTGACCTGATACTCAAGCTATTTATGAACAGCATCTAGCATCTTTGGACACTAAAACCACGTCCACAAATAGTCTTGTCAATAACTTGGCAGAGCAAATAATGAGTCCAATATGAAGTGGGAGAAAGATCATGTGAAGCATCAGGCAATCTCAATGGTCCATATGTATACACAGCTCAAATGGTAGGTCACAGGCTGAATAGGGCTCAGCTGGAGTCTAGGACAACTCACCCCGGACGACTTACCCAGGTCAACTCGCCATGGGACAGTTCATTGCAGGACAACCAACCACAGGACAATTCAGCACAGGACATCTTCAGTGAGGAACAAGAGAATTGTAGCAGGCCTTGTCATCCTTTAGGTTTGAACCTTCTCAAGTTAAAAATCCTCAAGGCTGCGATGAACTGCGATTCTACATGTCCCTTTCTTGACACTGAATTGTCCCATAGCTAGTTATCCTGCGGTAAGTTGTTCCATTCCGGTCAGCCATTGGGCAGTGCAATTTATGTCTTCATAGTTTTCTGCTGATTCAGGAACTGAAGAAATGCGCAATTGTCGTGCCTCTGAGGGGGAAAACTAAAAAGTGAGTGTAGTTACAGTTTCCTATTAACATGTATCTTCCTATTCTATTAACACATGACACCCACAGACAAGATGCAAACACCTTATCAAGTTCTACTGGCTTTCTTTTCAAGGTGTCTGAGAAGTCAGCTGCCACCCACCATGGCTCCTTGCTTACTGTAGCATTCCAAATACTTACACCTCACTTAATACAGTAACAAAGTCAGCCTGGCTGCCACAAAACCTAGAATGTGCTGTTACAGCTGTGAAGTAGCTAACTTGGGCAGCCATATATCATGAAGGCTTTGTTTGAGGCGTTCCTAGAATAGTTTTTCTGCCATGAGTTCCTTAACTGACAGGCTTCTAAAGGGGTAAGACAAATAAACTGTTTTGGCTAGAATTCCATCTAGCATAGTAATGTTTGGTTTTGTATTAAGGAGGAGAAGGACTATAAATACAATTTGATTCTAAGGGTTAGGATGCAAAGTTATTTCCACAATCATTCACCCAAGCAGCTGAATATTTAGCTGTGTCCCCTTGAGTCATTCTGGAAATGGCAGATAGTCAAATGAGCTGTGTGTCGATTTGCAACCGGACCAAAACAGGATAATTTGTAGCTATTAAGAAGGACTAGGCAAAAGGAGAAAAGTTTAAAAACCGGCTAGAGAGAAGCATATGGTGAAAGTTGGCCACATGCCCACTGTTGCAAACTTGCACTCCTCTGATACATAAAAGATAATCAAAAAAAGAAAGGTACGTTAAGGAGCGGGTGAGTGGAAGGTATTAACCTTTTCTTTTTTTTTAAAGCCTAGCAAGCTGCTGGAGCAGGCCTCCTGTTTTCTTGCCAAGGTTTCCTGTGGCAAATTTGTTTGATAGTGGGTAGACTAGTTCAAATAAGAGTGAAAGAATGCATAAGCCCCTGGCATGACTTTCTTCCTGAATGCAGGAGTCTGTCCCATTTAGATCGAAAATGCAAGAAGGCACTTGCTGAAGCAGATGATAAGTCCATCCTGCCCAGAACTGGAAGACAGCATGTCTTTCAAAAGTCTACAAACATGCCACAGTATCTCACCCAAGTATGGAACTGTTTGTGCTGCATATTAAAATTCCAGGTATCAGTGAGCCACAGCATTCACTGACACCAGGTTTTGTCTATCGCCAGGGTCTCTCCTTTCAGTCTTTCCCTCACCTGGGTGACTAAAGATGGCCACGTCCTCTTTCAGACACATTAATGGCAATAGTTTTGAGGTTTCTAATTAATCCCAGCCCACTCTTTTTCAGGTAGTTAAGAGCCTAACCAAACTGGCTGAAGTTAGACCATTTATCTCTTGAGACTGACAGCTTAATTAACTTTGCTTTCGGTTATTTTATTTTGGTGGCTGAAATATACCAAGTGACCTGGCGTAAACAATAAAGTGAAACACAGCGCTGAGAGGGAAGGGGAAAGAGAACAATAAAAAGTAAACAAGGAAAGTTACACTGACCTTTTGTTGGGCTAGAATGAATGTTTATGCTCTTTCCTAAAATCAGCTTTCTCTGAAAATTGAGAGGCAATGGATAATTGTCTTCTGCACTACTTAAAATCGATGTGATGTAATGTCAACTTGCTCCCCGCTGTTTATTTATGGATTTATCAGGTTACACTAATCCCTATATCTCTCGTTGTATAAATTCTATCCTATGTAATATGCATTTTTGAAATCACTAGAAATTTTGAAGTCTTTCATTTCCACATTTTGAGACTTCTCATTCACGAAGGACCAGAACGAATACAACACTGGAGTATACAGTATTACAATTAGAAGATACCCTTGTACTTCAACACTTCTATGTCTTCCCGTCTTGGATTTTTTTATCTTTAAATCAGACAGGCACAGATTGAGAATATATTCAACTACTGAATCATCCTCTGGCAAATTTTAAACTTGAGTGTTTTCCATGACTATCTGACCTACACTGCTATAGTTTTTACAAAGACTCACAAAAATTTCAAATTCCTCTTGGCTAAACACCTCTAAATCAGAATCATGTACAGTCAGCAGGAAGAACCTAGCTGGCTGATCTTAAAAAGGTAAACACGATTGGGCATGGTTAGTATTCAGATTGGAGGTGACAATAATAAAATCTCAATGTTGTAAAATGAACTTGGGTGTTTTAACAAATACCCATGAAGTAAGCAGTGACACACCAGTTGCATATTGTTGCCAAGAAAGCTACACTGATGAATCCGCGTTGTCTGTCAAACTTGAGGTAGGTTTTCACATAATGTAGAATCGAGTTATTTTGTTTTTTTAGAAATGTCAAACTGAAATCAAAGCCAGGATTTGACAGATTTTTGCTCAAAATACATCTAAATCTAAAAGTTAGCGATCCAAAAATTATGTGCTGCAAAAGAACAGTTGCAAGTTTACTTTGCAAGCTGCACCTCACCCTCTCTGCTGTTGTTCAGCTTTTTATGTAACTTTTGCCATTTACTTCTACCCTTCAAGGTCAGATTTGCAGTTAGAGAGTAACTAGCCTGGAGGAAAATAGATAACTGCGTGGGTAATACCAGAAAGGAGAGTTGAACAAACAACATATAACAATGGTCTCTTTGTTTGCTTGGCAATGGTTCATGAATAGGTAACAGTTCTAG
>JANHFO010002170.1:417400-427682 GCA_032468095.1 Pareas carinatus
AAGGAAGGAAGGAAGGAAGGAAGGAAGGAAGGAAGGAAGGAAGGAAGGAAGGAAGGAAGGAAGGAAGGAAAATTTGTCCTCCTAAAAGATTGCAGCCCACATCTGTCTGCCCCAGGGAGCTGTTCTCATAATTAACTAGGGACCAATACTCTTTTAGACTTCCAGAATGAAAACATGGTTCTTCCTCCAAGTATTAGGCTAAGATTGGGTTGAGTCAGGAGATTCATTGTTGTATTGTGCCTGGTCGAAAGATTTTATTCTATTTTTATCTTGTTCTTTTTATTGTGAGGGGGGTGTTTGTGAGCTGTGTAGGATCATTATATGAGATAGGTGGCCACATAGGTTATTTTAATGATAAATAAATTCATAGCCAAATTAAATTACGCACTGAGAAATACACCGGGAAAAAGCTCCCAGGAGTTCAAACTTCCAGCATCAAAATACAGGTGGGGAATTGCATTTGCTTCCTACTTACAATCTTCCTCTGGGTTTTATCAATGATTTGGATAAGTGAACAGAAAGGGAACTCATCAAAGTTGCAGACAAGACCAAACTGGCAGGAATAGCCAACACTCCATAAGATAGGTTCAAGATACAGAAAGATTTCGACAGATTTGAATACTGGACTCTATATAACAAAACAAAATTCAATGGTGAGAAAAGTAAAGTTCTACATTTATGCAAGAAAAATAAAATGCACAGGTATAGTAGGTGGTACCTGACTCAATAGTAGTAACTGCGAGAGGGATCTCAAAGTCTTAGTGGACAATCACTTAAATATGAGCTAGCAGTGTGCAGCAACAGCCAAAAAAATTCAATACATCCTAGACTGTATTAATGGAGGATCACATGAGTTGTTAGTAACAGTTTACAATGCCTTTGGAAGATCACACTTGAAATATTGCATCCAGTTTTGGTCTACAGAATATAAAAAAGATGTTGAGACTCTAGATAGAGTGCAGTGAAGACAACAAAGATGATTAAGGGATTGGATGCTAAAACAAATGAAGAATAGTTGCAGGAATTGCATATGCCTCGTTTAACTTTAAAAAAAGGACTACGGGTGACATGATAGCGGTGTTCCAATATTTGAGGGGCTGTCACAAAAAAGAAGGGGTCAACCTATTCTCCAAAGCATCGAAGGCAGGACAAGAAGCAATGGATGAAAACTAATCAAGGAGAGAAGCAACCTAGAACTAAGGAGAAATTTCCTGACAATTATAGCAATTAAACAGTTGTACGACTAGTCTGCAGAAGTTGTGGATGTTCCAACACTGGAGATTTTAAAGAAGAGATTAGACTAGCATTTGTCTGAAATGTTATAGGGTTTCCTGCTTGAACAGGGGGTTGAACTTCCAAGGTCTGTTCCAACCCTGTTATTCTGCTATTCTGCTTAATGCAAATGATTCTCATGGGCAGTTTACAAAGATCAATTATATACTCACTACCTCACAAGCACATAATAGAATACCCTTGCTAGATCTGGTCAAGGCTCGCTGTGTTATTGTTTTGCACAGTTGCTAATCAACTGCTTCTTATGCAGGACACATAAATGTGCATCTTATTTTCACATTGTCCCCTGCGACTAACGCTTGGAAACATGGGTGTTCATAGGGGAAGACATCATCACACAGTTCTGCAATTGATATATTTGCAACAGATGTGGGGATTCCGTTATGTAATGGTGCATAATGTAATCATCATGCACATTGTATTATTAGGCTGTCACTGTGGTTTCTTAAGAATGTTAGTGTTTGGAAACACGCTGCTGCTGAATCTGCTAATAATGAAATTTCAAGACCAACAATCCTGAACAATCTTTTATCTAGCTGTAAAGAGAAATGGGCGGATCCATCCAATTCATTTCTAAAGCCATCCGTGCTGTTATATCTTGTGATAATGAATCCTACAGGTTAATTCTGTACAATGTATCTACTTGACATTTAACTTTCTACATGCAGGGAGGATTTATTCAATATTATATGGAGGATATTCAGACATCAAATTCTTAATCTGAATTTTTAATACAGAAGTGCTAGTATATCTGATCTGAAATTCAAAGAGTAGAGATCATGATGCTATATTAAAACTTCTGGAAATACGTCAGCAATGACTTAACAGACTGTCACTCAACTTTTATAACACAATCCTTGCTATGTTTTTGGTTCATGAAAATTTGCTATAGATTTTTTTAATACTGATCTCAGTCTTTCTTAAATGTTTGTATTGAAAGTATGGAAGATGAACAAACTAGAAATGGCACTTCCTAAAGGAAGTGAAGCTGGGTTTATGGTTTAATGGACTTCTTATACAGAAATTAATTATTTTGACTGACGATGTTCACAAACTTCCCAAAAAGATTAGTTCTAATTCTTTTAGTTTTGGGAAAGCAAATTGCTTTCAAACAAGTTAGCAAAAATATTTTCCAAAGGAAATATGAATTGTATTTCATTTCTTGTTAAGTTCAGTTAATGAGCATAGAATCCTATGAGAGTAGGCCAGGAAAGATTGATTATCCAGAAGGGAAAAAAAACATTCATAACATCCGGAATAAGAGATGATCTGTGCTAGCCAACTCCTGAGGATTTCCTCCTTGATTAATGAATTAGTTCACCAACCTTTCCTAGGTAGATATTGTAACATTTTGAGAGTTTGTAGTATAATATATGCAATAACCAGAACAGATGTTAGCTCAAATCCTACGGAACCTATTTCTGAGAAGTCTTGTACATAATTCTGCAGTATTTTAATACTTAATGAAGCTATACGCAGACAATTAACACTGTGGAAGTTTTACTGTCAAGAAGACAAAATCTGAACTTTTATCTACTACTTGCTTTCAAAAAAAATTACAATCAAGTTCTCCTGGATGGAGTGTAATATTCTTGTCCTTTTGTATCAAAAGATGCTTTTCAAAAGACAATTGGACTTAGTTTTTTTCTTTAAAATATTTTGCTTCTCATCCAAGAAGTTTCTTCATTTCTCAGCTGCTTGGATGAGGAATAAACTAAAAAAAGTACTGTTGCCTTTTGAAAAACACCCTTTGGGATAATCATGACTTGGATGATTGAAAATCTCCAGACATTTGTCCTTTTGTAGTTACAAGGTAGCTGAATATCCTGTCTTTTTATCATGCACAATCCAATCTTCCGCAATCTGTGTCTTCCTGGTGTTGGATCATATTCCAAATAAATCCCAAGGAAAACCATCATAAAAGTTTTTCAGATGTATTACTACTGCCACTACTAAATATGAATCCTGCCCTTGAAAAAATATTAGAGAATGTTCCTGTTCAGAAAAATCATCCACCAAAGATTTATCTGCCCATCAATTTGATAGAGAATTTTGAAAGCTCTCTTTGAAATGGATTTTTTTTTCAAAGGTTTGCTATGAGAAGGTAATGAGTTTTCTCTACGTTGTTACAAATATTTTATTGGAGCTAGAGAGATGCAGGAAGGGAGTTGAGTGTTGGGTTCTACTTATAAGGGGGAACCCCAAGAGCACTTTAGTGGAATAGTTTAAAGCTTAAAGTATTGTAGATGCTCAAATCTCTCAAACCATCCATCAGTCTTTCAGTAATGTGTTTCTCCATCAAACAAGGCAATGTCAGAGGAATGAGATTTTTTTCTCAGTCCTAGACTAGCCAAGGTCACATTCTTCCACAGAGTGATTGCCTTCTGCTTCATGCCATTCCTTGGGATAGACAAATAATGAGTTAATGTTTACAAACAGTGTGCTTGCTATAGAATGTAAGTCTCTCCCCCCCCCTCTCTCTCTCCCCAGCACTGATTTTAAGAAAACATGGATCAAAGCAACAAAAGTCTGTTTGTGTTTTTCACTGCAGTTGTGTACAACTCAAGCAAAACCCATATTATGACTTTTCAGAATAACTGGATTTTGCTTTTAAAGTAATAGGTTTACCTCTGAAAGAAAAGTCTGCTGATAAGGGATTGGGCAGTGGAAAGAAAGTGAAAGAGGATTCGTGTGCTGCGCTGTGCTTTGCTTAGTCAAGATACACCTCTAGCATTTCCAAGCTGGTCTAGAAAACTCCTTTGTGAAGCTTTAGGAGCTTACTAGCACTCAAGATTCTTAGTAATAAGCTAAATGGCATGGCTTAATATCAGACCATTTCTTGCAAGAAGAATTATTCATTAATAGATATTGTCCAGCTCTCTACTTTTACTTATTTATTAAACAAATCTATATAGCTGCTCAATTTACACATTGGTGACTCATAGCTTTCCATTCATACAACCTATAAACCTTTCTCATTGTTCTTAATAAAGTAGGGCACATGGTCTCTTCAAGCCAGGATCAGACTACATTAATAAAACTACACCCCCACACTCTCCTACCGGAAGAGTTAAAGAGTTATCTAAGTCGTTCGAATTGTATTAAAAGCACTGCAGCATGGTTTTGACTCATGCTGCAATTGCCACAGCTGGTATGTGAACAGTAGTTAACCTTTCCATGGCATTTCTCCAGGAGGAAATATTTTGTAGTACAGCCACTGTTTTTTCAGTCGGAATGTACCAAGTCCAAAAATGTATACTTTGATCCAGAGACTAGTTTATAAATTCATGATTTCTATGCAGAAGGAATTTAAGAAATTTATATATTCCTTCAGCAAGAATATCTCTGAGAACAGGGGCAAACTATTCCAAGGAAGCCATATGATGAGATGCGGTGGTGGTGATTGTGGTAACAGTAGTCATGGAGAAGAAGAAAGAAGAGGAAGAAGAGGAGGAGAATTTTTCTGTTCAGGAACATCTTAGTCCCCAAGTATTAAGAAATCTAAAAAATCAAATCACCCTTTTAAATGAGGGTCAGAAACAGATCAATGTTTGTTGGCATTTGAATAGTCTCATATAGAGTCAATGACCACGATTAATGTTTTCATTATCCAGAATTTATTTTTATTTATTTGTTAAATTTATTTGCTACCTATCTCATCATAGGGCTACTGCCAATACAATATGTATTGTAATACAGTACTTTAAATTACAGCCATATAAGGTAGTGGTTAAAATATGGCACCAGAATCCAGAAGACTCAGCTTCAAATCCATCTTTAGCCATATAAGATCAGGAGAGAGGACTTTGAGAGAGAACTTCCTTTCAGATCAATCTGCCTATATCAGGTTAAACATGGGAAGGGTCAGCATTTTGTAGGAAAGAAAACATATTAATTCTAACAAGGAAATTAATAAAGACAAATCATAACTGCGAAAGCATAGTGCTATCTCCCATGATTATTTTAGTGCTATCTCCATGATCATTTTAGATGTGCTGGACTTTAAACCCTCTGTGCCATGTTGCCTAGGAAAATATGTAAAATGATATTGAACACAAAACACTGCTTTGCTTCTCCACTTTTACAGATCAGAAGCCATATAAGAAAATTCTGCAGAGCAACCAAAATAAGATTTTCTCAAGTAGAAGGGGATGAAGAATATACATCACATAAAAAATCTTCATAGTCATTGATTATAAGGAATAAATATTAAGCATGGCCAGAGACAATGAAGTTGATGAAAATAATTAAAGAACCACAATGAAGCCTTTTAACAATATTTAGCAGGAAAGTGAGACAATGACTTGCATAGGGAATTCATACCAATGGATGAAAAGCAAGCATGACCTGTATTTTTGTATAGGTGTATAGCAACAGTGGGCAATTAATTTTCTCAAGAGGCCACATGAGAAACTGGGACTGTTGTGGAGGGCTGAACCAATAGGGCTGTGAAGATGCATAGAAATTCATGCATATACATACATAAATTGAAAAGAGACACAGTTGCCTTCAAAATAAAAGCAATGTAGTTGAATTGCGCACATTTATTGACCATTGATTTTTAATTTCTGATTGACCTCAGGCAGGCCACACAGGGATAACCAAAAGGCCAGATGTGTTATATACTGTTTTTAACAGTGAAGTTGATAATAAGATGAGCCTACTAACATTTCAAACCTTTTAGATACCAGCTTAAATACTAAATAAATATCATAACAGGTATTTTAAAAGAAGTAGTCTAATCAGAAGAGACTAGTCAACATCTTTTAATTATGGTGGTCATCTATCATTTAATAAGATCTCTATGCATACCTATTACTTATTTATTTACTTATTATACTCAGTTATTTATTTGATTAAAAAACTCATCACTATCATTTTAGTCATTGTCGATCCACTGCAGGATGAAGGCCTCTGCCGCATGTTTCCAATCAATACGGTTCTGAGCTTTCTTTTGCCAATTGGGCCCACAATGCTGATGTCATCAATTCATCTTCATTTAGGTCTCTTTCGTGGATGCTTTTTGTCAAGTGGGATCTATTCTATGACTGCTTTGGTCCACCTGCCATCAGTTCTTCTAGCTATGTGACCAGCCCATGTCCATTTCAATTCTTTTACTCTCTTGATGATGTCATATACTTTTGCTTGTTCTCTAATCCATGTGCAGGTCTTTCCATCCTGTCTTGTAATGCCGAGCATGGCTCTTTGCATGGCTCTTTGAGCCACTCGTAGATTTTGTATCTATTCTGAGGTCACTGTCCATGTTTCACCGACATATGTTAGAACAGGTATCACACACTGATTGAAAACTTTTCTCTTCAAGGATAAGGGAGGTTGCTCTTTAAAAACTATGTTGAATTAATTAAACATTGAAATCTTTAATAATAATAATTTCTGACAAGTCTTGCTATTTCAACATTCCTTTGAAAGCTACTGAAGATTAAAAGGATAAATAAAACTTCTGAGTAAAGCTAAGGTTACTTTTGTCAGACTGCAAACACTTTTGAGCCTATGTATGACCAGGTGAGTAAGCAATCAAACTCTCAAGTTTATTTGCCTTCCCGTCTCACTTTGGGGAGAAAGTAGCCAAGAAAAAAAAGAACTTCTTAGGGTGGGGGGAAGCCATTGGAAAAAGCATATTTCTCATTTTGAAAAGGTTCAGGACTTTGTCATGTTTATCTTTCACCCTCACGGGTTATCTGCAAAGGGAGAAAATAAGTAAGAGACAAATATGACATAACGGCCAAATTCTTCAGTTTAATCAATAGAAACCAAGTTTGAAATGCCAATGTTGTATTGTAAGTATGTTTGCTGTGGGTACACTAGAGTCACACCTATATTTACAGGTGTGAAAAGGCTGCCTGTCCAAACATTCAGTAGATTCTTTCAGACAACTGGAATGAAATGCTCAAGGGTTGTAGCTGTAGATACAGTTGTACTACACACTATAATTTGTTTATCAAATTTTGAAACTGTCTATCTCTCTCACAGAGGACTCCTCACAGACAGCTGTACATACATTCAGCTGCACGTAGATAAATTAAATCTTGGGTTGGTTAGTATCATACCATACAAGTTACCAAATGCTACGGGGTTTATTTAATTGTAGTACATTCAAAAGAAATACTATTGTTATAGTTCTCCCAGGTTGCTTAACCAAGTCACATTTTATCAAATAATAGAGTTGGAAGGGATCTTGGAGGTCTCCTAGTCCAACCCCCTGCTCAGGAAGGAAATTCTATACCATTTCAGACAAATGGTTGTCCAATCTCTTGAAAACTTCTAGTGTTGAACACCACACCTTCTGGAGGCAAGTCATTTGACTGAATAATTGCTCTGTCAGGAAATTTCTCCTTAGGTCTAAATTGCTTTTGTAAGTCATCACCATACAGGCAAAGCTCAAAAACGAACAGTAAGAATCACCAACGTGTTGTATGAATCAGCTTGTTGATTCCCTATGCATCCTTTGTCAAAAATGCTTTCCTAAACGCTTCAGCTTTTGGAATTGGAAAGAATTTTAGTCATGACGAACACTTTCCATTGTCATGGTTCCTTAAGAGTATCTGAAAGTTATTTGTACACACCCTACACAGGATAAATTTTTTGACTCAACGTTTTAGTAGAAGTAGAAAAAAAACCCACCTTGCTCAGTGTCTCCCAAATATTATCGACACGTACCATGTCTTTGAGCAGAGTTCATTCTTACTGACATCAGTAAGATTTTGTGCTTTGTGCATTGAGTTTTGTGCTTTAACTACAGACCATTGGCTCTCTAACAGAGTATAATAAAATGTGACTAATTTGTAAAAACCTGTTCACTGAAAAGTGGGTAAGCCTACAGGGGAATTGTTTCACATCCTGTTCTATTCTCCTCTAATATTTGACCAGGAAATGAATAGCCAGGATTTATGAACTGTAAAAATGTGTCTGGGTAAAACTTGAGGTTTTGATATTATATATTAGTGCTATTTCTTTGAAGCCCATTGCAACAAAATCATACAATGTGTTCAGCAGCATGAGACTTCTGGAATACAAGGGGAAACCCACAAATAAATTATTGTTAATTAATAGTGTATCAAAGAAGATACAGGAAACTTTTTTTAAAATAGTAGTAAATGTATGTGTTCTATATACAGTACATTTATTCAAACAATAGGCAAATGACAAGTCTAATCTTATCTGTGCCTCACAAAAAAATGAAGCTTTTTGTATATAAAGCAAAATCTTAAAAGATAATATAGTGTCCTACAGTCTTAGTCAGTGGTGCCCAAGGGACTGGTTCTGTGGAGAGAGGTTTTTCCATGGATCGATGGGGACGTGGTTTCATGTGCTACCTGCATCCCACGAATGAGGCTTTGCTTGTTTGCACAGTTTTATTTCTGGCATGCCATGGATCAATTTCGGTTCATGGACCAGGGGTTGGGGATCCCTAGTCTAAGCAAACTGAATCATGATACCCAGGATAGTTACTGGAATTACCCATGCCAAGATAAGACTTTAAAAAACAAAATATATTAGTTCATTTAAAAAACAGTCTGTGTTGAAAAGATACTGAATTTATTTTTAAAATATGCCAATCCCAATCAGAACTAATTCAAAAGTTAAGTCTTGCTGATATTAGTAGAACCATTTCCCAATCAAATTCCTTAGGAACATACCTTTCATCTACTACCACATTATATCTGAAGTACAGTTCAGCCTTCTTTTTTTCTTTTTTTTAAAGGCTTTCGTGAATCAGTAATTTTTTCAATGGTCAAACCAAGTAGTTGTATGTTTTATAGGTCCTTTGTCTAATTAATGTTTTTTTTTCCTTTTAAGTTATCTCATGAATACGAATTACTGAAAGAAGAGATTGCCACATGTAGCACAACTTGAAACTAGTTGGCATAAATATTTAAAAGAATTAAAACAAAATGAACACAACTGCTTCAAAATTACCATATAAAACGGCATATTGTGTCCTTTGAACTATGTGTGGTTGATGCCAAGAGTATGTGCTCAATGCGGAAGCTCTGAAAAGGAGAGAGGGGGGGGGAGACTTAATTTCTCCGAGTGCCAGGTCTGCCCATTTATGGTCATCATGGACTGATACCAAACCTGACCGCTTCTCACCTGAATCCTTGTTCCGTGACTTAAGCCTGAGATCTTACAAAGGCATTATTTATGTTCATTTCAGGGAAAGGGCATTCTCACCCCCACCCTTATCCTATCGCCAAGAGAAGTGCTGCAAGCCAACTACAGTATAAAATATCCTTTCAACTGATTTTACTTTGTTATATCAACCACCAAAGAGCGGAAAACAATGCAGGGAGAGTAAGAGAGAGTTTCAGATTGTAACATATATACAGACTGGCAGCTCAAGAGCCCTCTAGGTACCTTGAATGTGCATATACAGATTTTGTGTCAATACTGAATATGGAAAAAATATAATGTGACTGAAAAAGGAAGATGAGAGAGGCTGTAAATCGAGAGATGTTTTGCTGTGTGTATGTTCTCAGAACCCATAAGCCCAAATGTTATTGGGTTGTGAACACAGCCAATTTAATCTACTATGGTTATTTAAACCATGGCTTGATTTCATAAATATATGTGAATGGAAACGGGTTCTCTGAGCAAAGTCATCCAAAATTTGATAGAATAAAATACGTATAGTGAAATGATGAAGGGAATGATGGAAAATAATTAAAGCTAGGAAAGATACAGATAATATTGGACCTACGTGCTTTTCGCCGTGCCTTAAAGACAAACCTTTTTGTACAGGCCGGGTTGGCCTAGCCTCCCACTCTCTCCCTTTACTATTTTAGATTCTTTTATCTGGTTCTAAATTGGTTTTAACATTTGTTTTTTTAAAGTCAGCCACAATTTAATGTCTTTTAATATGGTTTTAATTTTGATGTATGTATTTTGTATATTTTATATGGCTGTACACCGCCCTGAGTCCCACGTGGAGAAGGGCAGTATAGAAGTCTAATAAATAAATAAATTGAGA
>JANHFO010002170.1:433650-444860 GCA_032468095.1 Pareas carinatus
ATATGCCTGTAAGCCGCCCTGGGTCCTTCGGGAGAAGGGCGGGGTATAAATAAAATTTATTATTATTATTATTATTAACAGCGAAACTCACAAGGCCATCACACAGATTTATACCAACACCCACTCCACCAACCAATCAAGAAACAACAACACAGCCAACCAACCCAGCACACCAAATCCCCCAGAGAAGGCATCTCTGATCACACTTTGCTCATACCAACGTGAAGCCGAAAGAACCAGCCTGAAGATGGTGAGTGGAACCTCGCTGAAATATCACCAAGATACTCTCAATCTTACATGGGAGAAGACCCGAACACACCTACACCTACCTACCTACCTACCTACCTATCTATCTATCTATCTATATCTATATCAACTTATAAACGTCAAAAACGATTCACTCATTCACTCACAGACTCACTGACTGACTATCTGACTCATCACGATATCTCTAAAACCATTAGCACTTCAAAGATAAAATTGGCTACATACCTTGGTGTTGCCATCTAGGAGCTCACTAAGAAACTATTTTTCTGAATATTAATTTTTAACAGAGTTATTTAACATTAAAAAACACATTGCGCATGCGCTTACATGGACAAGAAAGCGACTGCGCATGCACTTACTTCCTTCACGCAGTCAAGATGATTGGCAGAGTTTACCGGCAGTGCAGCAGCCTGCTGAGGGACACTGGCCTGGCCACAATACTTTGATGACCACGCAGTGCCTGCAGACACAGGGAGAACAGCTTGCCCAAAATGACGTTAGTACTGTGGAGGAGCGGAGATAACACTGCTGATCAGCTGAACGGCGTAGCGCTGCTCACCAGCCAACTGATCTGAGGTGTTAGCGCCGGGGTGGCCACAATACTTTAACGACCACATGGCACTTGCAGGCACAGGGAGAGTGGCCTGCCCAAAATAACAGTGCTGTGGAGGAGAGGCAATAACATCTCAGATCATCTGGCCTGGGGGTGGGGAGGGTGAAAGAAGGTGAGAGAGAGAGAGAAGGAGACAGAGAGAGATAAAAAGTGGGGAGGGGGAGAGGGTGAAAGAGGGAGAGAGAGAAAGAAGGGGGAAAAAGAGGGGGAAGGAGAGAGGGTGAAAGAGGGTGACAAAAAGGAGAAATAGAGAGGGGGAAGGGGAGAGACAGGATGAAAGAGGGAGAGAGAGAGAAAGAAGAAGAAATAGAGAGGGGGAAGGATGCAGAATTATACAAAACCTGTGGCAGACCACGGGCACAAAAAGCTAGTTCCATATAGTTTTACATCTTCCTCATATCTTGACCTAATTCGCATATATGTCCACCATGGTAAGTCAATTCCTTGTTCTTTTAGTTCAGATTTTGATTTTAACTCCCCATCTCTTTTACACATGTCTTTATATATGTTCAGATTTTTTGTAGATTATTTAGGTTTGTTTGAATATAGCCTTCCGTCATCGACAGCCATATTGGGATTTTATTTTTATATATTATTTGTCTGATTTTATCCTAGACTGTTATCATCGGGTTCTTTAGGCAATGATTCCTGAAATATTTATGAATTTTATTTTTTCCATAGCCAATAAATGCATGCCACCCTGTATGCAGATCGAATCCCTCTTATCTTAACATTATTTTGTCCCTCAATGTTATCTATTCCTCTACCCAGGTTATTAGGACAGCTTGATAATAAGGTTCCCAATTTGGTATCCCCATCCCTCCATTTTTCTTTGATTCTTGGAGACTCTTACTTTTAATTCTATGTTTTCCCTTGCCATATGAACTATAGTGTTATTTTATTTAATTCATTAAAGTAATTTCTTTCTAGTTTAATTAGTAGCATTTGGAATAGAAAGAGCAGTTTTGGGAGAATTCTCATCTTAATTGCTGAGATTCTTCCCACTAAAGACAGGTTTGTGTTTTTCCATTTCTCCAATTCCTGCTTTATCTGCCCTATCAATTTCTCATAGTTGCCTTTTTTTAAGTGTAGAGCATTTTGCCAGTAGGCTCACTCTCAAATATTTAATTTTTTTTCACTATTTGAATCTCATTTTTCTCTTGTAGGTCCTTTTTCTGTTTGGCCATCATATTTTTAATTGGGGGGGGGTTAGACTAGAAGACCTTCAAGGTCCCTTTCAACTCTGTTATTCTATGCGTTGACAATGTTTATTTATATTATTAACTTTTATTATGCTTTATAATGGTGATAGTAATATGACAAGTTCCTCACTACAAATCACATATTCCTGTTAAGGAAATAAAAATAATCCATAACTGTAGGAAAAGGATTTCAGAGCATGTCTTCATTCTACATTGTAAAATCAGGATATATCAGCCAATCCATTACCTCATTAAAAATCTCCTTTTGAATTTGTGCCTCCTAATCAATTCAGAGGTACAAATTCAGTTTAAAAGATCTCCTAACACTTTAGCATTAAATGTTGTGCCAAATAAAATACTCAGATTGCACCAGTACTGTGTTCCATAAAGTGGCACCAGCCAAGGCAAACAAAGATAAAATCTGGTCTGATTTTGGTGCAATGAAAGAGCTGCTCCTTCCTTTGCAAACAAAACAGGAAAATCTAGCCTGTCTTTGAGTCTTTGGGTATTTGCTTACTAGTCCTCTCCTGTTCTCCATATTACTCCAGAAGATCTAAAAACAGCAGACTTTTCCCTGGACAATTGTGTAATAAATGAGGGTATTGTAAAGCTGGTGGATGCTGTTCAAAACGTTTCTATTTACAACTTGTATATCAAGTTGTGGGTTGTGTATGTGGTTTCTATGCTTGCAAAAACTGCATCAAAAAACAATTGGCACAGAAAGCTGCCTCGGAAATAAAGATTTTCTGTATTGTACAGCTGAATAGTTAATGCCTGAAGAGCAAGAACGTTAAGTCACGTATTTAGCTCGAGTCACTGTACAAGGGGGGATGAGTAAATGCACATTTAAACAGGAATGGATTTGTACCAGGAACTGCTTTCTTCTTACACCACGTGAACCCTGGGAAAACACTAGGGTTGAAAGTTTCTTTTTCCTTTAAAAAAAACTAACAAAAGTCCCAACAGCCAAATGTTGAGATCTCAGTCTGAAAGCTGAAACTTAGAACATAGTTTGTACTTTTTCAACATATTATCAGCAGAAAATAGCTTCACACAGAGTCACAGATTCAACGTAATTAATCTGCTTTACATATTCACAGGCCTACTTCTAGCTGTGAAGAGAGTGTAATTTCTTTTGCAAATTTAGATGTTAACTCGACACTGGTCAATTATAAGTGTTTTTATACATGAAACAATTAGGAATTTTCATAAAAGATGAATAACCAAATAGGTTGCTAGTTTTGCTTAAAAAAGTAATCTTAACTTGGTCTGCCATTATAAAATGAGACTCATTGCAGTGAGGGGTCTTCATGTACTGCTGAGATATGACACAACTGTTTTGGCTAGCAGTTTTGATCCTCCCGAAAACACTTTTGGGAAACGTGTCCCAGTACATAGATCAGTGTTTCTCAATCTTGGCAACTTTAAGATGGGTGGACTTCGATTCCCAGAACGGCCGGCTGGAGAATTCTAGGCATTGAAGTCCACCCATCTTAAGGTTGCCAAAATTGAGAAACACTGACATGGCTAATACACAGTAAACATACATCCTTTTATGGTCTTTTTCCTGCTGAGCTCAACAGTTTTGATCTCCATTTGCTTAAACTGATCGATCCATTCAACTCCCAGGCCATCCTCCAGTGATCCCTCCCACTGCCAGCTTAGCAAGGGCACACTTGTTCTCCCACCCCTCTTATTCACAGTCCACTTTGCCCACACTTTCTCCACCCCATTCCAACTTCCTGATTAATACCTTACTAACCATCCATCTGTTGTGTTGTGTTTTTGGTTCATTGAGGCATAGAAGAGACGGAGTATTGAAACAGCAAAAGGTTTATTCATTCCAAAGAGAAGTAGAACAGAAGCAGCAATGACTGCTGCGTAATCTCTATATATACAGATCGCCACTAGGCGGCCGCCAATAGGAACACAGCAAAATTCCCGTGTGAACAGCCCTGGAGACAGGAAGTCTGGGGCCTGAACAGGCCCAATGGTCAGCAATGATTCAGCATTCTCATATACTTTAGGCCAATACATAATACAAAGCAGCAGACATAAGGCTTGAAGGTACTTCTGCTTGCCATCACAGTGTATCTCTCATCTAGAAAATGGAAAAAGGTACTGTTTACAGGCAGCAGGTGGTTCTCCAGAACTTCCCTTCTCAAACAAAAAGTTTCTGAACAGAGTAAGGTATAAAGAAGTCACTGGTGGTACATAGTAACCTCTGAAATATTTCAAAAGCTACTTGTTTCTTTCATGCTAATCATAAAAATGAGAAATGAGAACTAGGAAGAGAAGACCATTTCAATTCTTGAAGAGCTCCTACAAGTTTCATAAGAGGACATTCAAAATCCTTCTTTCCCCATCGCCCAAGATCAGTTTTGCAAAGTTATTCTCCTCTCCCCTTTAACACAAAATAATTTTATTTAATTAGTAAAGCATCCTTCTCCAATCTGATGTCCTCCAGATATGTTGAACCTCAAGTCCTGTTTAGTCCCACCAACATTTTCAATGGTCATGTTCCAGGGAAACATTTTTGGAGACCACCAAGGCTAATCTAAAGATCAAATTTCTCCTTTCCTTACTTTTCTCCCTGTTCTGTTAATAGCTTGTACAAATTAGACATTTACATGAAAAATGAGAACAATTTCTTTCTTAAAACAAGTGCTGAACTGGTACCAAGATCCAAGTTATGTTGAATACAAGGTTGCAGTTTCCTAGGCAACTGTTTCCTCTTAACTGAACAGGAGAAAAATATTTGTACAGCTTATTGCCATATAAATTAAAGTTTCTTTGAACAGTTTTAAATTCACACATCTTTTAAAAGTCAATTGTCCCAGTTTTTTAGATTCTCTTTGAATGACCAAACATTACTTGAATGTTAAAGATTCCACAGGCATTTCCATAGCCATGTCCCCACAATACTGTGACAAATTCAGTGTTTAACATGACTACATGGGATGCTTTGAATATTTGACTTTTTTTTAAATGGCAATCCACTGGAAATATGTCAAATCTTTTAGAGGAGTTTCTAGTCCTTATGAAAACAAAAAGAAAATCAACAAACAATTGGTTTTCAAAAACATTAAAACTAATGAAATCCCTAATTCCAGCACATATATGACATTTAAAAGCATTATCTTTCTTCATCTGTTTGCCAAATTTGCACATCATGATTTCACAAATTTAAATGATTCCTGGAATTGTTTGTGAAATTTTGTCTACTGCTTATTTTGCTGCATTAATTTTCCTCTACCTGTTCAATATTTAGTTCTAAAATGCAGTCCTATTCATCTTTATTCTCTGGCGCTTTCTTTGCATCAATTTTAACTAATATTATCCACACAGTAAAACGAAGTATCACGAGGAAGTCACCAAAAATGCACAGGACTATTGTTCACAACATCAGTAGGAAAAGATCCAGGAACAAAACTATCGAATGAATCTAAATGGTAATATATCGTTCCCTTTAATGGAATGATCCTCTTTCAGATTGAAGAAACATGTCCTCCATTAAAAAAAAAGTGGAAACTTGATTCTGAAAGAAAGCATTTGTGGGGACATTTGATTTTTTAGATCTAAGTCTACTGGTTTGTATCATGAAATGATATTGCTTATTGTTGTTTTCTTGATTTTAATCACTTGCTTTCTTGTTGTAAACCACTCGGAGCGTCTGGATACAGTGGCATAAAAATAACAAAAATGATTGATTGATTGATTGATTTGTAGAATAAGTATAAATGGTCTCTATCCCAGTTTCACAGTCTCACTTGATCATATTTTCCTTAGTTGGAAAATTAAGCAGAATTGGTCCAGGTTAGTACTGAAGAATAGATGTGGGGAGTGGCATTATTCCTGTGTGTGTGCTTTCTAGCATGGCCTATGGATTAACAGCAGGGTTACTCAGTGTCATTCTGATAATTATTAACATAGTAATCAAAACAATTCTACCCATAAGGGAGCTTCAGCCGATGATGGTGTCTTCTTCAGTGTTTCAGCCGAATGTGTAGCTATGCATTCCATGACTGCAGGATTCACCTGTGCTATATTTCCATAGTGAATAATAATATAGTTTAGCTTATTTCTTTTATGTAATAATAAGAAAATCAGAGCAAAGGGGGAAATGCAGGGGGGGAAATATGGCAAAAATGAAGAAATTGTTTTGTTCTCTTATATATGCTAGTGATGAGTGAAAATGATTGATTTGTCTCAGAGTATTGCAATAACAGTTGCCCTTTCAATAGCAGCACTTGGCAAAGCTTTAAAGGAGGTTAAATTGAGAAAATTAGAGCTATACCAGCTTGACATCAAGCCCAAGATTTCACTACCTGGCCAAGGTACGTAGCTCAAGTAGCTCCTCCAGGTTAACTGAAGAACCAGTTTAAAGGAAAGCATTTGCAAATGTCATTTGTTTTATGAAGAACTCAAAAGCGGCCTTTTCACATCATAGCATTTTTTTTAAAAAAAAGGATTCTTACAAGGCAGCCTTTGAGGACTTTATCAAAAGGAAGATTGTTTGGTGAAGGGTTACAGCCAGGTGCCCTCTGTTCCAGGTAGGCATCTTGCTGATATTAAAATCTGAAGGGATGGGTTAGATCAAAATATTTCATTATATATGTGTAATGAAGTAATTCTCCAATAAGCAGCGTGGCCCACCAGCCTCCAGAGTGTTGAAAGTCCTCCAGAAATTGTATCGCTGACTTATATTCATCAGGGTTCTTACAATATTTTTTTAGAAATCTGGAATAAGCCATAATAACAAAGTTCATGCCCTTGAATCAAACAGTACATATTGAATTCGGCTAAGGGCAGAGTATATCATGACAATACACATATATTTTGTTATTTTGATGCAATTTCAGCTTGCCATGGATTGCTATGTTATAAATTGTGGAGAGGTTTGCAAATAAGAGGGCTTTCTTCTTGACAGGAAAGAACTATTTTTGACCTAGCATTGCTTTTATCCTGGAATTGCATAGTATGAAATCCTACTCTATACCGCTGTGCTATTTTCAAATGAGAAAAAGATGTAATGTCGATATATACACATATATCGTGACTTGGGCACTGCCTTTATTGGGACACCAGATGAGTGAACATTAACGGTATTTGTTTATATATAATTCCTGGGAAATGTCAGGCAAGAAAATTAAGTAAAATGTGGAAATTCCTTTAATCACTGGAAAATCCAGATTAGTATCAAAATAGTGTTTGAAACACACATGCGTACAGAGATCAGTAATATCTAGGATTTTTGTTTCATTCTCCAAAGTAATCCAGTGTTGTCTCCTACTTAAAGATAGTTCCTGGGGAAACTATTTTCCTTAGATTGTCCAGTATCATATTAAAAAAATCCCTTTTTTGGAGGGATTAAACTGAATCTTGGGCAAAATAACAGAAAATTTTACATATAAAAACTTTACATATATGAAGTGGGAGACGAGAATTTTCACCTCTAGGCCACCAGGCCACCCAGGAAGAGGAGTATGCAAACAAAGAAAATTAAATCATATTTGTGGGAGGTTGTCAGTTATATCCTATCTCTCTCAATTAACTCTATGGAGAAATTAGTAATAACTATAGAGACATCACAATAGCTGAAGATAGACCTGTAAGAGTAGCAAAAGCATTGTTGTTGCTGGCAGGACGATAACTTACCTCAGAATGGTAGTTCAGTTGGACCACAAAATATCTGAAAATAGACACTGGAAAGATAAGAGATTCTTTAGCAGAGTGCTGCTTGTATAGAAAGAATTAATTTCTCAGAGAAAGTAATGGTTTTCTATGTTTGATAGATTATAAATAAAAGAAAATCAATGACATCATTCACAATCAGGTCTTTGTATACTGTCATTTCTTTGTTTAATCCTAAGACATATCCATCTCATTGAGATAATATAATTTGCATTATTTGCATGATGACACACCTTCATATAAACCACTATGGTGACCTAGGTTGTCATGAATAATGACAATTCATTCCCATCAATTATGTTAAGAAAAGGTTTCAGTACATTTTAATTTGAGTTAGAGGAAAAAATATTTAGTCCTATGGAGATGGCAATTTTCCCTTAGCAATTTGTAGTTCTTTCTGTTATTACTTTGTTCAGTATTTGAAATGCAACTTGTTGGGTTGAAATTTCCAATATTGGGTCAGATTCATTGTTGGCGTAAGCAGGCATGAGACCGGGGATTTTTATAAGAGATAAGAGGATGAAGCTCTATCCCAGCTTTGGGGGATTGGTTCATCAGATCTCATCCATATGGTCAGAATAAAGCATGTGCTTACCTTGGCTAGACTTGAAAAGATAAGGAGGGCTGGGTTTGTTAATATTTTTGGAGAACTTCAGGAAATCCCAGCCCTACTGTGTAGACCGAACAGTAGAAAAACATCCCAAAAGAAGACAAAGTCCTTCTGATCGTTACTAAGAAAACTACATTGACATATCCATTGAATCACCAGCTCAGCTCAAAGAATGTTGCTTCTCATTTGTTGGAACAAGACACTGATTTGCAACTGATCAATGGTATGTATGCTCTCCCCACACAGCTCAAGGCAGGCACTTCCCCAGGAATTTTCAATGACTGATGAAAATGGGGTTGCTTATATTCCTCTGCCCACTTGCACAGGAAGAGCAAAACAGAATAAAATCCACACATTTCAACTCTATGAACATTAAGGAGGAAGAATCGATTATTTTCCGTATCTTGAGAGATTTGCCAAAGATTTTTTAAAAGGAACAGGGACATTGAGAGTATATATTATATATTTATATTTATTAAATTTTTATACCGCCCTTCTCCCCGAAGGGACTCAGGGCGGTGTACAGCCATATAAAAAAACACATTTACAAAAAACAAATACAACAAATGTACAACACATTAAAAACCTCTAAAACAATTAAATTGGGCTGTTTTGGACTCAAATGTACAACCAATTTAAAATCGAAAAATGATTTAAAATTTAAAAACAATTGGTCGTGGGGAGAAGTAGCTGGACATTGTGGTGTAATAGACACTTCTGTTGAAGAAAGGACTGGGTAGCTTCACATATGGTGCTACCATCAGTCTGGTCAATTCTTGGATGATTTCAGTAGTCATCTAAAATATAATTGCTAACTTTTTTCAGAGGATTCGTGCATATATGACTTCGCCAGACTCAATTTTAACTTATACATACATACATCATTACAAATTTTCTACAAATATAGTAAAATTTAAGAAAACAAAACCCCAAAACAAATAGTGATGGAGTTTTACTGCACGACCAGAGGCAATATTTTGCTGACATACCTAGGCATCAACTCACTGCTTCTAAATAAATAGGTATAGGATAACCCAGCAGGTATGTTTATCTTAAAGAAAGGTTTTGAGTTTGTTTGGGGTAAGAGGAACTGCAGTGAGGCTTACTAACAACTTGAACAGAACTGTTAACTTTTTCTCCCTACTGTGTAGGCAATCAGTGCTCCAAAAACAATAGGAAGGAGGAGTGTCACTGGATAAACAGGCTTTAAAACTTTGCTCAGTAGACATCCCTCCACAGTTTCTTTCAGTTTGTTCTATATTTTATTTCTGCATTGATTTCATTTAAACATTAGTTTAATGTCTTGTGATGCCTTTTATCTCTTGAGTTGGGAGAAGCCTATATGTTGTAGCTTTTACTCTTTTTCATGTGCATGGAAAGGTTCGGAAATGCAAGCAGTGTTGTTGGCTTTTTCTTCTTCTTTTGAGTTGTGATGTTGTTGTTGCAATATGCAACTTCTTCCCTCCCTCATTTAGTATAATAGTGGACATCTGAATAGTTTAAAAAAATTAAAAGTCTATTCCCCAGTGCTTTCTCCTCTTCTCTGGGAACAATATCACACCCATTGCTCATCTTTTCTATGCCATGTGTTGATAACTGCCTCTCTGTGTTTTTCGAAAGGCTAAACTTGTTAAGTCGGTTAATATAAAATGTAAACCCATTTAAGTGCAGTAGTAAAGAAGTTCTATAGGACACTTCCTCAGTTTTAGCTCTCCCTAGATCTATGGATTGGTGACTAGGAAGCTGCAGAGTCTCAGATTGAGAAAGGTTAGCAATAACAGCAGTGACAGTGTTTGTGATGCTTGGGAAGGAAAGAAGACAATGTTATCGATGCTGTACCTCTCTCGTGTACCTCTTAGTTGATACAGTGTGATATTATTCTGCACACAATCACCAGCATCTTCATGTAATACATTATCTTTGAATATAAATGGTGGCACTTCTGCAAGCCATTCATGTAAACTAATTCTTTCTGCATATTTGACTCACAAAGTGATCTGCAAAGGCTTTTGGTGACAGTATAAACACTGGCAGAAATGCAAAAGCTGGGACTGCTGCTTTAGCAGGGTTAGACCTGGCTTTAAAGCGATTCTATCTCAGGAACTCTTGCTCTACAATATTAATGGCGCTGATGTTCTTACGTGTTCAAGATTTAGCCCATGTTATAGGGCAATTCTGGTGTGGAATTTGATTTTGCAGATTTCACAACAGAACCATCTGATGGTCCTTGTTGAGCAACCCAAACCTCAGATGTTTTATTTCCTGTGTGCATAATCATACTGCTTCCTCAAACACAACTAGGTTGCAAAACAGTAGCCATGCTCCATAAATAGAACTGAGAAATTGGCAATTTTGCCTGAGACGGCACTTTCAAAAAAATGCATATATAGTTGGGCTCTGCAGGAACAAGAGAGTGGAAACACACTCAGGAGTTCTTGCCTGAAATATTTAACTTCTCTACCTGCACATTTCTAAATTCTTATGGCACCCCCCACTCTTCCTCCAGAACTGAACAGAGGCTCATATGATCAGAAAAACCTATGGCAATATTTTTGAAAAGATTCTTGGGAGAATGCATGTGACAAGCAAGTATTCAATAAGACATAAGTCGAAATCAGAATCAGAATTTATTTTCAACATGTTTCAGGACACACAAGGAATTTGTCTTAAGTGATAGTGCTCAAAAACTACATACATACACAACAAGAATAAAATCAAGAGACATTCATAGTCAATTTGAAATATATATATGATAGATGATAGATAGATAGATAGATAGATAGATAGATAGATAGATAGATAGATAGATAGATAGATAGATAGA
>JANHFO010002171.1:80975-91264 GCA_032468095.1 Pareas carinatus
TTCACAATCATTTGTCCTGCGATTATTAAATGAATGATGTAGTTGTTAAATGGATTACATGGTCATTAAGTGAATTCAGCTCCCCCAATTGACATTGCTTGTTGGAAGCCGACCGAGGAAGTCACAAGTTGCGATCACATAACTGCAAGACACTACAATCATCTTAAATGTAAGCTGGTCACCATGGTCCTGAATTGCAATCACGTGACTGTGAGTAGGTGGGTGATGCAATGGTCATAAATTTGAGGATTGGTTGTAATCCACCTTTTCCAAGTCTTGTAACTTTGTATCGTCATTAAACAAACAGTCATAAGTCACAAACTACCTTTAGACAG
This sequence comes from Pareas carinatus, assembly GCA_032468095.1. Classification (NCBI taxonomy): domain Eukaryota; kingdom Metazoa; phylum Chordata; class Lepidosauria; order Squamata; family Pareidae; genus Pareas; species Pareas carinatus. The sequence continues at coordinate 81,311 of JANHFO010002171.1, forward strand.
GTGCTTCTTCAATCAAATTGATCTGGAGGCATCGTCCCCTCAAAATAAAGAAGAAACATTGTAACAAAAGTCATTAAATCTAACAACTAAAAAAAAGGGCTTCCTGCAAAGGTAATCTATGCTATATTTCCTTTCCCTTCCCAAACCTCGCATAACAAAATGACAACCTGAGCTTATGAGCAGCATTTTGGATGCCCCTTCTGGGAAGGAAATGAGTTTGGTCGAGTTTCATGTTTTATTCACGCCACATTGTGATATTTTACAAGCTGTTGTGTCTTCCACAAAACTCATGTGACAGAATAGATTTCCTTGCCTTCAGAAGACTCAGCACCCCACTGTGAGAAACATAGTAGCTTCCGAGCCTACAAATGCAAGGCATAAGGAATGCATCAGGTAATTCCAGCTGCGGAAGGAAAAAACTATTGAACTAGAAATAACAACCACCCGACTTCAATCGACAGAACATTGCCTCTAAGGAAACACTTTCAATTAAATAGATATGACAAAATCACGAGCCTTTCCTGTTTGCAGAAGTGGGGAATTTGAAGAAGGAAAATATATATATTTTATTTTTAATTGTGTTTCCGGAATATCTGACTCCCATTGTATGTATGATTGTTTGAGAATGTTTTATCTTGGCTTTTCTTTTTATTATTATTATTATTTATGTTGTTATTTGAAATCACACATTTAGAGAGTTGCACACCATCGAGCAACTCAAACAACTTTTAACATTGGTGCTGGAGCATATCATGAGTAGCCAAGAACAAACAAACAAATGAAATATAGAACAAACCAATCCTTAGTTTCCACCTGAGGCACAAATAACCAGGCTCAAGTGATCGGATTTTGGACCCTATGTAAAAGCATGACTTTTTGGAGAAGGCTGCAATGCTCGGGAAGGTGGAAAGAAAGAGAAAAAGAGGATGACCCCCAGCAATATGGTTGAACTGAAGGATCAAGTTAGAGACAGATCATCTTTGAGAAGTTTTATCGATGTGGTCATTATAAATCAAACCAATTTGATGACAAATAATCGCCATACACTCTGTAAATAAATAAAGGCTCATCTGTTTTTGCACATTATGTTGAAGTCGTCATCATCAAGCCATTTCATTAGGGATAGCTAGTGGGATTAAAAATAACTTGTTCAATTACTGCCTCTGTTTCATGGAACAGCCATTGAACAGCCTGGAATGGGGCAACTCGCTGCAGTCAACTTGCTGAAGCCAACTTGCCATGACCAGCTCATCATGGGCAACTTGTTGAGACCAACTCACCATGGTCAACTCACTGCGAGAAAGCTCACCATGGGAGAACTCGCCATGCAACAATTTAGCAATTCAATTTAATTATTTAAAATAAATAAAAATATGTGGTGTGCTGCATTGTTTAGATTAGTTTGGTCTTTTAACAGCTGTGTATCTTATGTTTTACACTACATTGCCACTAGTTTAAGTCACACAAAATTGCTATTTGAGATAGATGACTATTTAAACTGAGTAATTAAGTAAGTATGTATAAGTAATGCTATATTATGTACTCATCCCTCAATACTCAAAATTGTGGTTTTTGGATTTTGGATTGCAGATAGTCTTTCACAAAGGCATGGACCACAGAATCATTTCATTAGAAAAAGCAAAGGGAGAAAGAAAGAATGTGAATAGAGTGATCAGAATCAGAATGTATTGGCCAAGTGTGTCTGGACACACAAGGAATTTGTCTTCGGTGTACATGCTCTATTCCTTCATGCATACAATAAACAAACTGGGATTATAATCATAAAATACATTCATAATCATAAAGTACATTCATCTTGGCATGTACATATAAGCATAAGATACATTCATAATCATAAGGTATATTCATCTTGACATTTATATGTACTTTATGATTTATGAACACGAAATTAGATTTGCCATGAATATGTCTAGTTATTCTGGATCTCATTAGAATGTGTGTAGGTAATTTTATTTTAAGTTTCTTATTCCTCCTGACCCTTCTAATGTTTATAGAAGCTCTAAGGTTTTCTACATAAAGACTCATCATTTCCACAGAAAAGAAAGAAAGCCTACTCTGAACAGATGGAGTCCTGATAATAAATACAAAAGGAAATGATTATGATTTGAATCCAGCTTAAACCGTATTGTCTCCAATGAAAATGGCAAGTCAGGCACCAGCCTCATTTCTCATTCAGCAACAACAAAAGATGGGTTGCTTTATTTTCATATAACAGGGATCTGAAGAAATAATAAAGAGATAAAGAAAGACCCCCTCCTAACCTGGGTTGTCCTCAAAGAAAAATATGAAGAAATTAGGGAGCATTGAGAGACAGCATTGTATTATAGGAAAAACAATGGCAAGTTACAAAACATTTTTTCTATGAAGAAATGTCATTGAACCCCATGCTGCAGAATTTTAATATTGAAATCCTTAACAAAGGACACTGGGAAACTATCTATAAAGAATTTCTTTATAATTTAAAGATCAACATGTGTAGAATTGCACTATATTAGACTAAACTATCTCCATTACTGCAAAAACAGACTGTTCTTGATTGAATTGTGTCTTTCAACTTCAAAATTGTCTACCTCTTTATCCTTCCCTTAGTTACATTTTAAGTACTAAAGTACTCTCTTCTGCAGAACCTAAGCAGGACCGATATGCATTCCCTGCAAAATTCAGATCATAGCCTGTGACACAATTATATTCCAAAAATACTTCTGAGAATTCTACAAGTAGCTAATATGATAGTTCTAGATACCCTTTCTTAAGAATAAAGCTGCAAGAATAGGAATCAGGGATTTACTCCTGGGTCAACTGATTGTTCTGTAAGTACAGATCCATTATAATTGGAGGTGGGGTAGGTGTGTTATTGCTAAATAAATACTCAGAGAATCAAACTCCACAAATTATCAGTTGAGCAAGTGATAAGTGATCCCATGCTGAGTATCCTGGATGGATGGCATTCTGTTTTTGTTTCCCAGTGTGGTATTTGTCATCTATTGCCAATCTACATAAAGACAGAACGAAGACAGCCTAGTAAGTAAGAACAACCCAGATTCGAATCTCAGATAGAAATGATCATCGTTGTCTCCCTTTCTTTTCTGATGAATTTCTTCTGTAATAAAGACAGAACTGTTGAAACCTGGACTGTGTCTTTATAATTCGATGAGTACTCAATAATTAGATGGGTTTATCTGGTGCATGGGTTATTTCTGGTTTGCTGGCAAGACACAGGACATCAGAGATAGAAAACTGCATGCTTTGATTCAGCAAAATTATAATCAGTCTCTCAAAGAGGATATTTTTCACATTCTAAAAAAAATAGGGCAATGTTGTGAGAAGAAGGCAAGAAAAAGAAGAAACAAAGAAGGAATGTTATGAACTTTCCAGCCAGAAAGCCTGGATCATCTACCTCCACCTATCATTTAGGCAGGGAACATGTACTGAAATTGAAGAATTTAATCAAGGAGGTAATAAGTAACTGGTTTACCTAACCTGACTGTATTGACCTGTGTGTATGATTGTTGTCTTATAGGGGAGTCCATGGGCAAAGTCAACAACATCCAAATGATAATCGTGACTGGAAAAATTGAAGTTCCAACTATTTTTAATGTCAATGTGATGCATGTTTAAAAGTTGCAGGGCTTTGACTGCCTGGTTGCGTCCACATTTTGATGTTGTGATCTCCTCTGCAGATATTCAAATTGCTTTTTTTGGTCTTTGAAAGTAATGTCTCCTGAAAAGCTTCCCAGTGAGTAAGATTTCATGGCTACCCAGCTCTTGTGTTTCTGGATTGGTGCAAGTGTCATTGAATTCTGTGTTTCTGAGATCAGGTGGGATAATCTTTTCTATTTCCTTAGATCTGAGCTGAAAGAGAAAGTCCTGAATAGAAGGACAGGAGCTCTAAAGCAAGACAGCTTGGAAGTGTCAGGAGTCTTCACTCACTCATTCGCTCGCTCACTCACTCACTCACTCACTCACTCACTCACTCACTCACTCACTCATTCATTCAATTTATATGCCACCAAACTCATCTCACTCTGCAAAGTGATTCTGAACTTTGATTCATTAAGCATGGTTGTCTTTTACCAAGGAATCCTTGGAAGAAGCATATTTCCTGTGTGGTTTCAAACAACCGCTTCTCCTGGTTTTCAACAAAGTTTTTTTTTCCAGATCATGTCTATTTTTCGCAGATCACATGCTGTCCTATTTACAGTCAATTTATTTCTCTATACCAAACTTTTCCTGCTGTGATTCATATCTTAGAAGGCAGTTCCCATCACTTCTGACAGCAATGCTTCACTAGCTGTGAATAACGGAAATTGATATCCAGCACATCAAGAGAATACCAGACAGGGAATTCTATTTAAAATCAATGGCAATGAGTTATATATACTCAACTCTTTCCAGTAGCCCCAACTTTCTCTCAAGGTCTGTGCACAAAAGGATTTCTTTTATTTTCTTTTTAGAGGTCCTATTGTTTTATTTTGACAGAACTCTAACAAGTTTTTATATGGAATAAAAAAATATAATTTTATAGCAGGTGTTTCATATAAACAGTGGAAATTGTTAAATTAGCTACCTTTTGAAGGAATATTCTATTGGAACTTCAAACCTTGGGAAACCTCCTTACTATGCTTTAAAATGATAACTGTTAAGTTGCCACTTGTAATTTATGATCCCTTCATATAGACACATGAAATGAATAATTAAAAATAGGCATCAAGACAGAAAATACAAGCTTTGCCTCCCAAATATAAGGATAGCGGAGGAATCTTTGATGTTCAGAAAAAAATTCTCCTCAGATTTCACAGGGGATATATTGCCAATATACAGCTCAAGTTATATAAGGTCATTTGCAGAACGAAGGTACATAAGAGTCTGTACCAGCTATTATTTGGACTTGAAAATTGCTTGCTCTTCCTTGGATTGATACAGAAGCCTCCCAAGTTGGTCTCAATACAAAATTTCATTTTAACTAATCCCAAAATAACTATAATGTGTGTTCCATTAAAAAAAAGATTTTTTTCAGAAATCATAAACTCTTAGGACTGCAAATTTCAGGCACATAGGCATAGGAAACCTTCTTGTAAGCCCTCAACTAAATGGTGCCCATAAAATATTATGAGCAGTTTTGCTGATGCTGATGCTGAGGAAATGGGCTGAACAAGCAGTTGTTTCAGTTAAATGATGAAAGACAAAAAAGATTGTGGATCCTGCCAGACCTTGACTTAACAAATGTGATTTATCTTGTTGTTGGTTCCTAGAAAGTGGCTGAGAAAGCATCAAGATGGATCTTTGAGAGGGGAAAAAAAAGTCATCCTACTCTATCTTTCATCTTATAGCTGGTTTTGCATTTCTCTGGAAACCTGGAGACTTTGATCATATGAAGGAGGCTCTTTAAAACATGTTTTTTATGTTCATGCTTATATGTACATGACAAGATGAATGTACTTTATGATTATGAATGTATCCTATGAGTGTAATCACAGTTTGTTTATTGTATGTATGTAGGTAAAGAACATGTACACTGGAGACAAATTCCTTGTGTGTCCAGACACACTTGATTCTGATTCTGATACATAAGGAAAATTCCCTCTCTATCAGTAAGAACAGAATTTTGTTTTCCTGAATAATACCCTCAGTTTAAGTGGAGTGGGTCAGGATGAATTACGTCCATACCGAATCATAACAGGCTAGTGAAATTCCAGACAATTAGACTTCATTTTTGAGGTCATCGGATAGCTCTAATAGATCCTAGGGAATCTATGCAAGCTTCGCATATATGAAATATGAAATTTTCATATTTCATATATAAATCATATATGAGATATGATAACCATGCAGACTATATTTATTTAAAATAATGGTCCCTAAAATGTTCAGTCTGACAGAAACAACCAGTTTGGCTCAGAATTATCTGATAAATTTGAGAGTTTGTGGGGAAAATGAGTTGGATAAGTGAAGTAAAATTAGAGCTTTAAAGGGTGGCAGGTGATAAAGATCTTTTGGGCAGGATAGAGCAGATTTGAGAGAGGGCAAATTTATGAACCATCAATAAACACTTGTCCATTCTGAAACTGTAGGCTCTGATTCACTCAGTTATTTAGCCCGGCTTTTGCTGCTCTAGGATAAACACAGGGAAGAGAGAGAGAGAGAGAATTAGAAAGGAGATATCAAATTATTCAGTGTTGACTGAATACTTTTCCTTTCATTAAACAAGAAATGAGCAAACACGAGGAAAACCTTTCTGTTTACTGAAATCAGTCAGTAAAATTTGCAGTTTGTGTAATGAAAGATGAATTAGTTTATCACATACCTTTCCTCCCTAAAATTACTGCCATGTTCATTCTGTTACTCTTGAATAACTCTTCTGTTTAAACAAACATGCACAGGCTGCAACGCAGCAGCTTGTTTAACTAACTGTGATTTTCAGGCTGGCTAGAAAGCTCATTTTTAAATGGTCCCAAAATGGAACATTTTCACGCTAGCTTTTGAGATACTTTGCCATGGGTTTATGAGGAAATGGGTGACTGAGGATGAGGAGCTTTTAAAGTCCTATATGTTGACAAAAGATTTTTCTTTTGTTTTCGCACTGTCTATGAAGCTGGCGCAAATTATTATTTTCAGGTGAAGCATGCTAGCCATTTACCCAGTGTTTCCCAGACATTTTCCCAGAAAGTGTTTTCAGCCCAGAAAAAGAAAATGGGATAATATGGTCATTGGGAACTTTATTTTACTGAAGAACCGGTGACATATGGGAAACGGCAGTAGAAAATGAAGTAGCCGTAACTCGGGTTCGAAGAACGAGGCAGGGAGACTCTTTCCAGTATCTTTATTTGTTCTGGTAAGTAAGTATCAAGTGTGCTTAAACGGCCCGTGCAGGGCTATTTATAGTTGATTTAAAACATACAGTGTAACCAATCCTGGGTCTGGGATTTCCCGCCCTGGGAATCCCCTCCCAGATCCTTATACGGATCTAACAGACAGGGCAATCTTTCATCCTGAGCATTGCTTTTCAGAGGTTTTAGATTACAGAACTTTTGAAAGGAGACGTAGCTATGACATTTTCTTTGTTCTTTGGAATTTGATCATGGAATTATCTTTTTTTTCTGAATACACAGAAATTGAACTTGGACGTGAACCAGGAAAAATACTTTCATAATTATTAGCTTCCTTAAAGGTTAACTGGATTTTAATATTTCCATTCTTTCCATTTTACTGCTGTTTGGACCTTCAAACAGTTGTTGTTGTTTTTTGCAGTGCAACATATTTATTTCTGGCCAATTGCATGAGTTAGTTTAATGAATTCAATGTATGCCAGAGTCTTAAATCAAATTCCCAGAATTTTTGCTTCCGTGTGGAAGCAAACAGAAGGATAAGACATCACATGGGCAGAAGCCATCACTGTAAACTGAGGTTCTTTCCATTGTGCCTTATAAAAATTCCTACAGATGCTCTGCATTTAAATGAATTTGTGTTTTTGGTGGAACCCTAGAATTCCATGGAACAAAACTTGGGAAATCTTGGCATGGACAACATACAGTTCCTGTGAGAAAAATATTGCACTGGCTGGGCATAGCATGCTACCTTCAGGTAAAAGCTATTGTGTCATCTAGGGCAGTGATGCTGAACTTTTTCGACACCGAGTGCCTGGATGAGTCGCAGCTAATGAGTTGAGGCCCATGACATCATCACCTGGCACCACTACTCCTTTCTGAGCATGCTCAGCTTCTTGGACGATGCTGGGGCAACTTGGCTCATGTGCAAACAGAAGGCTCTACGTGCCCACTGCGGCACACATGCCATAGGTTCGCCATCACTGATCTAGAGCCTTCTATAGAAAATGATAGACAAACATTTTACACTGCATGAAAATAAAGTGGTAAGATACTGTTCCATATGCTTTAGCTGTAGGCCAGTGTTTCTCACCCTGTGTGGATGTGTGGAACCAACAAAAGGGGAATTCTGGGAATTGAAGTCCACATATCTTAAATCTGCTGAGGGCGAGAAATACTGTTTTAGGTACTACTGAAAGTCTTCACTATGAGCAATTTAGGCTGTCTATGTGAAATCTGTTGAAAAACTAAGCATTGCTAATTCTTACTGATATATTGCATTAAATAAATTATTATTGACCTGTTTTAATTTTTTGATGTTTTATAATATTTGGCTGCTATATATTAAAACAGTGGTTTGAAAACTGTTTTTTTTAACCAGCAAATCTTGATCTGGTCTGAAGAACATAAAAGAAGAATCTCTGTTGATTTTGAGTATGAAGGAAAGTAACTAATGTCTTTTGTTAAAAGGGAGAGAGGGGGGGGGAAAGAAGACAATGAAATTATTTATACCAAAATTACATTTCAATTAAAGTCCATTAAATGAACAAGGTAGAATTATTATCCTCCAAATAATCTAAAAAGGTACAAAGACAGAAATATGTCAAAGTAAGCTAAAAATAATAAGAGCAAGTCAACAGCTGATCATGAGTTACATATTTACTATTTTGCCAAAAAGGAAAATAATTATATTTACAATTGAAATGATGTAGAACTTTCTAAAAACTATCCATATAATTTTATCAGATTGTTCAATGTACCCATTTTAGACATAAATATCAACACAAGGTCAGTCAAGATTTTTTTAAATTTTTTATTTAGAACAAATTAAATTTTCATAGTTAGGCATACTATTTGATTTAGCTTAAACTTTCTAAGTCTGATGTGAGTAAAATTGATGTGTTTTGTCATTTTAAAAGAGCTCAAGTAAAATCTGTATGATCTCCTTCTAAAAGTGGCTAGCTATTGCTGAGTAGAGTAAAATTTAGGGCATTTTTCTTTTTTCTTCTTCTATAATTACAAACGTTATGAAAAGTAAAAAAAGGGTAATTCATTTTTGTAAATATCTAATTGTACTAAATTGCAACTGAGCCTTCCAGTAAAATATTGCTTTGATAGCACACTATTTTTCATCCAATGATTGATTACAAGGATCTGACATCATCTCCCAATGCATATAGAAGAAGATAATTGTTTATTATACTGTACATATAGATTAACAGATGGAATAAGCAATCATTTAGGGCTAGAGTTGCAATCTGAGAGGTTGCAAAGAGCATTCTTAGAAAATGGTTGCAATGACCCACTTGCTCATAAGTGGTTGGTATCTCTACTCACAAGACACTCATTTACCAGAAGAAGAACTAGCTCCTTCCTACCCAAGATGCTTACTATTATCCTTGAAGCGGTATGTATGTATGTTTATTTATTCATCAAATTTATATCCTTCTCATCTCGTACTATAAGACAACACCAGGTATTGCCTTATATCGAAAAAGGTTCTAAATGTGTCTAAAGATGATATAAGCAAGCTTACCCTACGAAAACCTGTCTTGAGTTTTTTACTCTGTGATAAATTATCTGAAATCAAATGAATCTGGTCAAGTTTTATCAGGACATCAAATCATTCAAAAATAAAACAGAAAGTTTTGTCCAAAAAACCCTAAGCTTTGGGAACAGGTATTAAAACAGCAAATCTTGTTCTATGTAAGCAGGAGAAATGGGATTAAAAATAACAAAAAAATCTCGATCACATATACACATAGCTACGGTAGTGATGAGATCGTCAGACTCTCATGTCTATTCTGAAAATGAATCTTGTGAGGAAAAGCTTTTATGCCCTGCTATATTGTTGCTGCAAAAATGCAAATTATGTAGAATATTATTAAGAAAGAAATTGATAAAAATAAATCCACTAATGGGCGTTATATCTTTATAAAGCATGACAGTGTGAACATGTGTAAAACAGTGAATAATAGATCACTGTATCTTCAAAATGACTACAAAGCATTTTGGGAAGATAAATAAAATGATAAAGAGACTGAAGCTATTCAGAGAGAGAGAGGGAGGGAAGGAGGGAGAGAAAGAGGGAGGGTTAAAATCAGATCGG